>OMPB01124030.1:1132-11287 GCA_900312615.1 Stylephorus chordatus | reverse complement strand
TATCTTTACAATAATCTTGAAAAAATAAAAGCATGTATGACTTTTTCAGTGTCTTGTAAAGATAGGGCAGATCTTATTTTTGCGATGTTCCTAAGTTGATAATTGCATGACTGAACTAGCTTTTTTGCATGTAGATCGAATCTAAGGTTTGAGTCGAAAATGACTCCTAAATTTCTGGAAGCAGAATTAACATTAGGAGAGAAAGATCTGAGAGTCAATCGGATTTGATTTGCGATAAGCTCAGGGCCAATTACCAGGACTTCAGTCTTGTCTGTGTTTAACTGGAGGAAATTTTGAGACATCCAGTTTTGCACATCAACTAAGCAGTCATGCAAAATGGTCAACCTGCTAAAATCATTAGGTTTGACAGACAAATATAGCTGAGTGTCATCAGCGTAACAATGAAACGATATGTTATGCTGACGAATTATCTGACCTAGGTAACATATAAATTGAGAATAGGATCGGCCCCAAAATTGAGCCTTGAGGAACCCCACATGTAATCGGTGCAGACGAGGACACATAATCACCAACAGAGACCGAGAACTTTCTGTTAGAGAGGTAAGAAACGAACCAATCCAGCACAGACCCAGAGATCCCATGGTTTTGGCGCCCAGAGAGCTACTTTATTAAACAATCATAGTCAAGAAACACAATTTTTGCCAATAAGTGAATGCCGTATGCCTATAACATACAAATGACGTACACTACTTTTCCCCTTCCAGTTCTGATTCGGATGACCGTAAGACAAAAGAAAGACGTGGCCGAAGAGAAGAGATAAAAAGTCCCGGTAAAGGGAGCCCTGCCAGAGACCGACGCAAACGAGAGTTAGAGAGGGCTAGACAGAGGAGCAATAGTAGGGACCACGATAGGAGACGAGACGGGGATAGAAGCCTAGAGGCAAAGCAACGGAGTGATAAAAGGGAGGATGGTGGGAGAGAGAGAAGCAAAGGAAGGATGGAGGATGGAGAGAGAAGGAAGCAGCGGTCTGCTTCACCGGAGTCGTCTGACAGCTCGGGATCAGAGCGAGGGGGCCGCGATCACTCCCCAGGATCTAAGCACACAAACAAGGAGGAAAACAGAAAAAAGAAAGATATGTTGAAAGCTCTGGAGACGCCAGAGGAAAAGAGGGCCAGGAGACTGGCAAAGAAAGAGGCAAAGGAGAGGAAAAAGAGAGAAAAGATGGGCTGGAGTGAGGAATATATGGGATACACCAACGCAGATAATCCCTTTGGTGACAACAACCTACTTGGCACGTTCAAGTGGCAAAAGGTGAGTGGTAGCACAATGACATGTTTTCATGTTTTCTTTAGTAAATTACAACATTTTACTTGGAAAATTAGAAGGCTGTTATACTGGGTTTTTTGTGTGCTTTGTTTATTCCACGTGTCTAGGCGCTGGACAAAAAAGGCATTGGCCATCTTGGAGAGAAGGAACTGAAAGATAGAAACAAGCAGATTCAGGAAGACAATCGCAGAGAGCTTCAGAAGGTATGTCTTGTTATAAGCCCCTACATACATTTCCATATGCGTCGTTTCACAGTACACCCATGATTCTCAAACCTTTTGGATAAGGTAAGGAGTATGCAGTTGGAACTGTCAAAGCCTTTAAATCATTTTACATTTCATTTTACTGAATTGTGTAGAAAAAAAAAGAATTGACATTGAATTGCAAGAAGAATGATGTAGAACAACAATATTAAATTCTATTGAATCCAAGCATTCTCCCTCTCAAAGCATTGAGTAGACTTTCTTAAATCTGAGAGCCATCTGGCATATAGAGGAAGAAGCAGAATATGGGTCCTTTCAAAATAAAGCAGCGACTCATCATCATATCCCCCAGTACAATACCACAGTGCTTGCATTTCACCCCCCCACCCCAGTAATGGATTACAAGTTTGATAAACTTGTAATTTTTTTTTACCAACTTTTCAGAACAAAGCAATAACCTATTAAATCCTCTTATTTTAAAGAGAGCAAATTTACTGCAATGTTCTTAGAAAATGAAACGCTGTCTTGTATGTAGGTGAAGCAGCTGCGTTTGGAGAGGGAGCGAGAGAAGGCTATGAGGGAAACGGAGCTGGAGATGCTGCAGAGAGAGAAGGAGGCAGAGCACTTCAAGACCTGGGCTGAGCAAGAAGACAATTTTCACCTGCATCAGGCCAAGCTACGGTTAGTGTGCAGACCTCTCTCTCCTTGTCAAAAATGTATCTTTAAATCGATGGGCTGTTTCTTGTGAAGCATTTGCACATCGTTTCCTGTTATTGGGCCAAGTTTCATGTCTGTAGCTCGTTCCAGATCATGGCAATTTGAGCCACGGCGGCAGACAACAAATGATAATAAACCAGCACAAACTACCCCTAATAACACAACTATCACTTGAGATGTACAGTATTATTATTCATTTCCTTATCTATAGCAAAGTGGTGTCCAACCTTTTTTTTTTTCTTCATTTTATATTTTAATTATATTTTGTATTTGTTTTCATATTATTTGTTTTTGTTTCTAAATGAAAATGGTATTTTCAGTTTCTTCTGAGTAGAGGCCTCGTATAGACCCCTGCGGGTCTCTTGTCTCTACTCTGCACCTTCTTTGTATTGTATTTTATGATTTCTGTATTTCTGTGTTTTTTTATGCATGCTAAATAAAATCAATCAATCAATCAATCAACTCCTTCTCTGACTGGCTTGATCGGGGTGATCAGAGCAAGGCTGGGGGAAGTTAAATGTTAAATAAATCCATGTTAGTCACTCATCAATCACATCATACTGTCATTCTGTCAATATCGACATCATCAATCAATCCACAATCATTGGCTGCTGTATATATATTAAAATAAATGTGCAATAGATTATAATCACTGTGTTTTACATAATATATATTTTTATATTTTTTACTTTTGTGTCATAGTTTATACTTTTTTTTAATTGTATTTTTACTTTTTACCTATTTTATTGTATTTGATGTTTGTTTCTGGGAGCTGCTGTGACACCTCAATTTCCCCTCGGGGATAAATAAAGTATCTATCTATCTATCTATCTATCTATCTATCTATCTAAACATTGTGAGAGGCCTGTCAGTTGCAAGTATTTCCAATAGCATAGACCTTCCTGGTCAAAGAATGAAACTAAAGCTCATTTTGTCAGATGCTCTCAATAATGGGTCGCCTAATGATGGCTAGATCTTATGGCAGCTCCAGAAAAACTGTCCTATTGCTGGCCTCTTTGTCAATGTTAAACATCTACAGTATATCTCCTAGAACAAATGACATAAGACTCCAAAAAGTATTGGGAGAAAAATGGTGGGAAAAAATGGTTTATTTAGCCAATGAGACAGATCCTACAGGTACATTATTGTATCATGTGCAATATTATACTTTAAATTAGTTAACATGCATGCTTATATTAGCTAGGCATGCCTAGTTTTTTTTGTCTCATAACATTTTTTGTTCTGTTCTTATGTGAAAATTGTTCATAAATAAAAAATAATGGGTAGCCTATTTCTGTGACATAGCCATACCTTAGCTTTTGCTGAAGCAACGTACTTCCTCAACATAATGGATTCAACTGTGTTTTGCATACATGACTGAACTCATTTTATGTATGTCAACGGTGACATGCTACACTGAATAATTTATTTTGTATCAAATTAATTTTATAGATCACCTATAAAATGTTTTATCAAGTTCCCTCTCCCAGTCTCCCAGACAGACATTTGAGAAAACCATTTTAATTTTAGCCATTCTATCACTGGTGTTACTCATTAAATTGCATTTATGTAGTGGTAGTATTGCTGACCATTGAAATTATAGTCTTGTGTACTTTTACATAATACAGTATTGTAAATACAATTCATTAAGCTCATTAATGCATTTGTGCTTGTAAGGTGTTGGTCCACCATATGCTGCCAGAACAGCTTCAATGCACCTTGGCATAGATTCTACAAGTCTGGAAGTCTACTGGAGGGATGGAACACCATTCTTCCAAAAGATATTCCCTCAGCAGCAGCAACCCTGCCTACAGCAGTCAGACTGTATAATACAGGACTGAACGGAGCTGAACTGGTTAGCTGGAGTCTTCGGGGGATGTCATCTGTTTGGCTGTGTGTATATTGTGTTTTTTTTGTGTCAAGACTTTGTGTTTTATGTGTTTGCATGGCTGCATTTTATGTCTTTTGTATGCATGGTTTTATGTAAATGTTTTTATTTACATACATTTTGTTTTTATTTATTTTTATTTGAAAATGTTTTATTATTGTTGTATTCATAAATGTTTACACTTTTTTTTACTGGTGTAAATGTTGCTTTTATTCAGTTGTTTTAACTGTGAGCACAAATAAATACACTCAAACTCATTTGGTGTTCTGATGATGGTGGTGGAGAGATTGTGACTGCGATGCACTGCAAATAACATATGATTATTTTTGTTTCTCCACTCAATTATTCAGGGTTTCCTTTTAATGTTTCACCTGTCTGTATAGCAGTAGTGTTACACTGTGGTCTGCTATCAACATATAGTTCTGTGTAGAAAAAGCCCTGTGGCTCAAATAGTTGTCAGAATTTTACTGTTTTAAAGAGATGTTGCAAAAATTATTGAAAGGATTTGTGTAGGCAACAAAAGTATCTACTGATAATCAAATGTATTTATTTTCATTTTCTTAACCGCTTTTCCTCTAGAGGGTCGCGGGGTATGTATTTTATATTATTATTTTAGTATTTATATTATAGTAACATACATGTCTATAGCCTCTGCAATGGCCCTGTCTACATCAGAGATGCACTTTCTGACGAGGCCCCCATCAAACTGGAACTGCCTCACACTTCTTTCTGAAGCTCCCATCCACACTGGACATCTCCATGATTAGATTAGAAATTTGCTGTTCCGAAAAAAGACATTTCCATACATTTGGCGTATCTCCTCATGGGCCACCAAGCTAGCCATTCAGATCTGCCTGGGTACTACTGTTCTACACTGTTACTGTTCTACACCTTACTGTACCCTTAATTATTATTTATTTAATTATTTATTTATTTATCCATCTTCTAACATTACCCTGGTATAGATCCTGTGCTTGCATAATGTTACACTTTTATAGAATGGCCATTCTATCCTATTGGCTTTTATTTTGATACTTTTACAGTACTTCCATGTCACCTGACTGCTTTTCTTTATTCTTCAATTCAAAAAGGAAAAAGGAAAAAAAAATGTTTTGGAAATTGGACCATTTTTTGAATTTGGATCTCTTATTTTTGATTTTTTTTTTTTTTACTCTGACAATAAAAAAATTAAAACACGAAAAAACGATCAAAACAATTTCTCCAGCCATGGGTTAGCAAACAAAGGGTTAAACAAGTCGATAGCCAGGTGAGGCGAGTGAGTAGCTTGCCTAGGAGAGTCAGTGACTTGGAAAACATATGGTAAATGGACTGCATTTATATAGCGCTTTCATCCAAAGCGCTTTACACAGATGCCTACATTCACCCATTCACACACTGATGGTGAAGGCTGCCATGCAAGGCGCCATCTGCTCATCAGGAGCAATTTGGGGTTCAGTATCTTGCCCAAGGACACTTCGACATGCAGACAGAAGGAGCCGGGGATCGAACCATCGACCTTCCGATAAGCAGACGACCCGCTCTACCCCCTGAGCCACAGCCGCCCCACAATGGATAGCCGTGCACCTAGGAGGGCGAGGCATGTGAGTCACTCGCCTAGGAGAGTCAGTGACTAGGCTAGTGAGTAGATAAAGCAGTGCATTGCTAGGCTAAGCAAATGATTTGCCGGTCAAGGGAAATTAGTCTCCTGCCTAGGTGAGTGAGTGTCCAACATCACCGCGGCCTGCCAGTTCCTCCTGCCGGCCTATCATTTACCCGTGCCGACCAATCAGTAGCAGTGTGAGACGCCGCTCGGGTTAGGTGAGTGACTCCCCGAGGTGTCATTTTTGACCCCTTTCACGCCCCATACTAGTGAGTGTCTGCGTCTTGTGAGTTACAGGGACTAATTCTGATTGGAGGGAGAAGTCATGAGGTCTTACGTGAGCGAGAGTACGAGGAGTAAAGTAAGGATAGGGTAAAAGGAACAAATTACCATGGCAGATATTTCAGCATGCAGTGACTGGCAAGGCTGATTACATCTCACTGGCACAAACAATTTATCTAAATGTAAAAAATTAATACATTAAATACAGAGTTTTACTACTTATAATCTATTGACAGTCAAATTCACAATTGATACCTGCTCATGTTGAAAACAAACTGAAACTTATTTTAGCTCATGTTGCCTCTGTTACTACGTCTTTCAACTTTAGAGATAGTTGCTCATTTAGTTTAGCAAATAAGCAACAAAGTTAACATGCAAGTACTATAAACAAAGCTGATGAAAAACATGTAACAACATTGAAATGTCACTGCCACTTCGGATTCAACACATGACCTAACCAAGACATCTAATTGACTATTCATCACATTATTGGTATTCATGTGAAAGCAGAACAGGGGCGTGGCAATACAAGATTCAACCCACAATCAATTACATAATTTCTGCTCTCCTAGGCTGCTTTCCTGATGTTGTATGCAATAAAGCAACTGATGCAATCAACCACACATATTAATTTGCTCACTGCCAACTCATGTTGGGCTGTTTTGCATGCATTATGGGTTTGATTAAACACTTCCAAATGCCTGTTACCATAGCGGCTAGATTCACCTCTGGGCTAGATTCTAGCCCTGGGGTGTCCAACCTTTTTAGACACTTTTTCATTCTTCAACATCACTATTACGACCCTTGGTCGTATGTATTTATTATTTGTATTTATGTTTATTGCACGGTTGGTTTCTGTTTCGTACTTTCTGTTGTGCTCGCTATGTGTTGTGTTCTTGTGTTCCCACTTCCTGAATGTGTTCGCTCTAGGAGAAGGTGGCAGTTCGGTATTCGATGCCTGGAGAGGGAATGCCTGACTGGTGATTGGTTCTCCAATAATGACATCATTTATAAAAGTCATCTCAACCTGATTGACGGCGGACATACGCTATTTCCAACTGGGAACCAAATAATTAGAACTGTGCTTTAGTCTTTTGTGGTTAGAACTGTGTTTTGTTTTTGGTTTAGAACTGTGTTTTCTGTTAGTGTACACAGTTAATGTTAGATATATTTCAGTTCGGTAGCAATAGGGGTGGACTGCCTTTTTCTTTATGGGACGTGTTTTCTCTATTTTTGTTTAGAGAGGGAGTCAGCTTTTAGCACTCTGTATTTGATTTATTTTTGGATAGTTCAGTTAGACTGACATTTAGTATCCGTATTTACTTTGTTGTTTTGGCCTTGGTCCACCCTGAAGCCTATCCTTCATATTTTGGTTTATTAAAATACCTTTATTTGTTGTGTGAAAGTTGGATTTCTTAGTTGATTATAGTTGTCCCAATTTATGTGGTGCCTTTCCGTAAACCCTAGACTGGGGGCATAACAATCACAAAATCTACCTGTCCCTAATTCCAGTCCCGGTTCCATGCCAAGTTACAGAGAAGCTATTTCTTACACACATTTTTAAATGTTTTCCGTTTCAGAAAATGGGGAGGATTCATTGATTTTGTACTTTAATGTGACCTCTGGCATTGGGAGGAGGATGCTAGTTTGTTTATAATCAGGGGTGTAGGAGCTGTTTGCAAGTCTCAGGCAGGCTGATAGGAGGTTATCTGTCATGGTGGATCTCAACTCGGACTTTGTTTTCATGTGGGAGAAGGAAGATTCACACAGGTAGATACAAAAAGGGCTGACAGGCAAAAGGCACACCTCCTTATGTTGGGATACTTCTATTAGGCTCAAGAATTGACCCTTCATGTCAGTGGCTGCTCTGGATTTCATCTGCACATCATTCTGAAGGGTAATAATAATTCTCCATTGCAGTTGTATCCAGGAGTGATCCCACTTTGGAGGCAATGTCATACACCCACATCCATATCTGTGCCAAACAGGAAACATGTGTATTGAGCGACTGGCTCAAGTGACGCAGAGTCGGTGAAGTGCCTGTCAAACAAGCAACGTTCTGAACCTGTCCAAAGTAACGTAACGCAAAGTCAAACCAAGTTGCGTGTTTGTCCTGATGCTCCAGTTAATAATGGATACTTGGGAAGTAGCGCAGATCCTGGCTGTGATGAGGTGGACACATAATAGGCAGGTGAGAGAGTTATCATTAATTATTGCTGATTTCTCTCACCTGCCATGGCGTCGGGACCCACTGGCGACGCCCCCCCCCCTCCACACTGGCATTGCAACTTGCTTGAAAGTAGTTGTAGCTTGCGCTTAAACGCGTTCACAGAGCTGATCCATTTTTATTTTCCCCCTGCAATTCTAAATGAAATTTGTTCAGGATGCCAGTTAAGTCAGTGAAGAAGGCTAAATCCACGAGCCACTGGTCGTCATCTACGTGGGCCCTTTCTGCATGTTTAGACTGCTCAAGAAATATTTTGATTACAGGAAACATTTTGTGAAATCTCTGCAGAAATGCACCTCTGCTCAGCCTCGGCACATCCGTTATGAAGCAGGTGCTCTCCAAATTGAGTTCACAATCGTCATGGCAACCATCACTTCTTTCATGTTCAACACCATGCCACACAAAGCTTGTTGCTGTATGATGCAATGGTAATGGATAAAGTCCGGGAAAGTACTGTGCACTTTTACACAAGGCGATGAACCTGTTAGTGTGGCCTATACCATCGCAGGTGCTCCATCAGTGGTGATGAAAACAAGTTCACAAATGGGCGTAGTGTATCTTGTTTGGAAACTCCATGAACACCCCATGTATGCCCTTTCAGTGGAATAATGGTCAGTATCTCCTCTTTGGCACTCATGTCCGCAAACGCCATTCTGATATAAGTACACAACTGTGCCACATCTACCATATCGGTTAACTGGTCAAATTGAACGGAGAAACAATCACACCTTTCAATGTCCTTTTTCAGCGTGTCCTCAAGTGGACCTGCTATTTCTTCACAACGCTGCGTCACAGTTCTGCATTACTGCATGTCCTCGACAGCAGCCGCAATTTCCTTTTTATTCTTGAGAACTCCCAAGTAGCAAGTCTGCAGCCTCCATAAACACTTCCTTCGCCATCTCCCTGTCTGTCTTTAAATGGCTTTTTATGCTTCGCAAGAACGTGACTCACACGATATGATGCTATGGTCGCTACTTTTCCTCTTGTGTTGGGCTTCGTGAAAACGGACTGTTGTGCTACTAGCTGAGATTTAAGCTCTTGCACATTTCTTTATCGCGGCTCAATCTTGGGCGGCGAAATCCCTCTCATAGGTTTTGTGCATTGTTTTAAAATGCCGCTCTAAGTTGCTAGAGTGACATTAGCTTTACATATGAGACACACGCACACTTCCGAGTTGGAAATAACAAACAAATAATCCTCCTCCCATTCATTGTGAAAATGATATGTCTGTTTTTTATCTGCCATACTTTGTTTTGAGAGTATACAATCTAAACACAAAAAGCTAAAACTGTAATGACGGATTCTTTCACTTAATGTCAACTTTAAAAAAAAAAACTGTAGCCTGTTACGACAACAAAGTAAGGGTGCAGGGAGAGGGACAGGTCAGATTGAATGCCAATCAAGTACAGGCACTGACTTGGGTTTTTTAGTGTAAAATGAGGATTGTCAGTGAAAATTATAATTAATAATCATATAATTATTATACTTTTGCAATCGACCTGAAAGCACTCTGCGATCGACCGGTTGATTGCGATCGATTGATTAGGCACCCCTGCCGTAGACGGAGGTTTGCCAACACTTAATTAATTGCAATGCCTGCAATTTGCCAGGCCAATTCAGGACGGCAAAGTTGAAAGATTCCGTCTTTACCGCACAGAGCTACGGTAATGAAAAAACGCCTGGAAGAAAGATAAGAGTCTGAAGAGTTTAATAACAGTACACAAAAGAAAAGCAGACACTCTTTTCACTACTATGTATGTGAGGGCACACACGCACACACACACACACACACACACACACACACACACTCTGCTAGGCTGTCTGGGCTGCTATATCACACTAATGCTCTGATAATCTGTATACATGGCGAGCATTCCCCTCACAGAAGCACTCATCTGTGGGTGGGAAGGACCAGATGCCTGCCAAGTGACTTTATCTGAAATGTACCAGG
>OMPB01124025.1:1808-14418 GCA_900312615.1 Stylephorus chordatus | reverse complement strand
GATATTACCTGGTATGGTGAAATCATCTGTTATGGTGTATCATCTGGTATGGTGATATATCTGGTATGGTGATATCATCTGTTATGGTGTATCAGTATGGTGTATCATTGGTATGGTGATATCATCTGTTATGGTGTATCATCTGGTATAGTGATATCACCTGGTATGGTGATATCATCTGGTATGGTGTATCATCTGTTATGGCATATCATCTGGTATGGCGTATCATCTGGTATGGTGTATCATCTGGTATAGTGTATCATCTGGTATGGTGATATCATCTGGTATGGTGATCATCTGGTATGGTGATATCACCTGGTATGGTGATATCATCTGGTATGGTGTATCATCTGTTATGGCATATCATCTGGTATGGCGTATCATCTGGTATGGTGTATCATCTGGTATAGTGATATCACCTGGTATGGTGATATCATCTGGTATGGTGTATCATCTGTTATGGCATATCATCTGGTATGGCGTATCATCTGGTATGGTGTATCATCTGGTATAGTGATATCACCTGGTATGGTGATATCATCTGGTATGGTGATATATCTGGTATGGTGATATCATGTTATGGTGTATCAGTATGGTGTATCATCTGGTATGGTGTATCATCTGGTATGGTGTATCATCTGTTATGGCATATCATCTGGTATGGTGTATCATCTGGTATGGTGTATCATCTGGTATGGTGTATCATCTGTTATGGTGTATCATCTGGTATGGTGATATATCTGGTATGGTGATATCATGTTATGGTGTATCAGTATGGTGTATCATTTGTTATGGTGATATCATCTATCATAAGGTGAGCATCTATTTTCACAGTGGCCCAGATTATGCTCACAATGTAATAATATAATTATATTATAATATATGCTTATAATTAATACGCTCATAAAGCAATCCTTTGTCTGACTTACAGAGATACATACACGTATGTGATTTTTAATGTTTATTTTAGACACACACAGACACACACATCTTTAGTTTAGTTTCTTCTAACTTTAAAGGACCTCTAGGTTCCCCCATTCTCCCACCTTTATCCCTCCCAACCCACATTCCTTCATAGAGCAGTTTAATACTGCATATTTTATCCTGGTAGAGTGGAAACCGGATCTCGCCAAAGATCCCTTTGAAGTCTGAGAAATATTGGAGTCTGAGCAATAATCTGCGTCTCTCTCCTTACTGTTTTGAAAGGTCAACGTACTTTGCCACACACTGTACTATAGTCTACTTGTTGAAAGTCTGTTGTTGTGATAAGGGCTTACTCTAGATTGTATTTACACGCAGAAAGGAATTACTTGCCATACATGTGTATAGGTTTTTAATATGTTTTCCATTTTAAATGTTATCTCATTACACTTGTGTAACTTCCTACAACAGACAGCAATGAATAAGAAACAGAATGGTATCATCTCCACACTCCACTCACCTCATGTGTGTTCTGTGTTACTAGGAGATGTGGAGGAATGCACGTGGTGGGCTATCCCAGGCTTTCCCTATGACCTCTGACCTCTTGGTGATACTAATGCAAAAACCAAGTCGTAAAGCCTCCTATACAATAAAAGGAGAAAACGGAAAAGAAACAATGTGCCTTTTGAGAGGAAGTGAGGGAGGGTGAGAGAGAAAATGTGGTCAGCTCAAGGCCAAGATGGGCACCTGACCGCAGAATATATATTCATCCACCCCCCAGCTGCAATGTTTTCCTACAGAACTTGTGGAAATTAAACACAGGCCTAAAAAGAAAATATATATAAATATATGTATTTCCCCAGTAATACCGCAAATGTTGTATCCCTAATCATAAAATGGCTGATCGGGACTTGGCTAGAACTTGGAACGTTTTAATGGTTATATTGGAAGTATCATTCAAAAGGCATGCTTAAATTTGTCTTGTTTATTTATTTATTTATTTATTTATATATAGTCCCATTATCCAATTATTTTTGTTATTCTCTGTAATCCCTTCATGCCAATTTGGGACATGAGGCCTTCTCTGGCTTTAAACCACCCTTCCATTCCCTCTACTGACCAGTCACACGTAGCGTGCCCTGGCATGTTGTGCTCCATTTGCCATGTAGACCATGAAGGCTTGTGGCTTTCTTTAAGAGCAAGCAGTGTATGCTTTGAATTTGATACTTCAAAGCAACACATTAGCATATTCTCCTAGGTTTGGCTCATCTAAACAGTATTTTGTGAGTGCTGCCGATGGGCCAACAGGGAGGATTGATGATGGTTCTGCCTGCCAACAATGCGAGCAGGAAGTTGACCTTAGTATTGCGACTTCACCAACAGGGTCGGTCCGAGTGTCAGGTTTCTTGACTGTTAATAGCTGGGCTCTAGTGTTACAATGGTGAGGGTCGTTAGCCCTAAGGGGCTGACCAAGCCGTAAGACTGATGGCTCTTCCAATAGGTGTCACTGTAGCACAGAGGTCTCATTGACCTCTACCAGTCACCAGCCTGTACTCAAGTACAAAATACCAGCAATGTGAAAGGCTCTCATCAAGGCTCTCATCATTGAGAGCCTCTCACCTTGTCCCTTGCTGGGAATTTGGGTCAATGGGGAATAACACTGGTTCTGTACAACCGGCGGCCCCTCTAACTTAATCTCCCGTTCATCTCACAAAACCTTTCACGTAATTATGTAAATCCGTTGACTGAATTTGGTGGCTATATGATAACTCAATAATGAGTTAGAACCAGTAAAGCAGAGAAAAAGATCTGGTTTAAATTAGAGCTGTTCTTGGATCTTGTTGAAGCTCCGTTGCACCGCACCTGCGTTACATTATTACATTGAAGAGAGGAGTAGAGCATGTGAAGAGTTAGGGGAAACAAAGTGGATTTTAAGGTAAAGGAAGTAGCTCCATATACGATATTTTGTCTCGTTTCATAATGGACTTTTTTGAAATGGCAATTGCAACTTAATACACAGGATATTAGATTTTACCTTGTAGCCAGTGGCCAGACATAAACTATTTTGAGTCATGTATTGGCCATTGATGTTTACTTCCGATTTTCAAAGCTCTAACGGTGATAAGGGCCCCTCCAAAAGGCAAAACTATAATCTTGCAAATAAATCAACAAGTGTTAAATATCCCACCAATCTCACCTGTAAGTGAATGACTCACCTGCCTTCATGCTTTTAAAAATAGCAGTAGAAGGAGGGAAAGAAACATTAGACCCCCCCAACAGTCTTTTACTTTCTATAATTCTATATGGGATACATTTCTTATTCCAATTAATTTTACTAGCTTACAATTACAATAGCTTTGTCACTTCTGTTTATTTTTTGGTTGGCATTTGTGTCTAAATAAAATGACAAACAAACTTTGATTTGCCCTCAACACTACGGTCATCTACTACTGGTTTATTGAAGGTTCCCAGCAACAGCCAAAAGAAAATCGGAGATGCAGCCTTTGCAAATTACGCACCATCACTATACCTATAGACATTAGGGAGGCTAGCTTACTAAATATTTTCAAAAGTAAGTTAAAAACGTATCTCTTTACCGTAGCCTTCTAATGCACTCTTTACTCTTGAAGAAAAGACTGTGGTAGACTGTGTTTTTATTCTACATTTTATTTTTTATTAATTTAATGTCTATTTTACTGCTTTTACTTTGTCTATGCTCATTGTATGTCTATTTTACTGTTTTTATTATGTCTGTCATATTCAATTATGTATGTTTTACTGCTGTAAAGCACTTTGGGCTGCAATTTTGTATGAAAGGTGCTATACAAATAAAGTTTATTATTATTATTATTATTATTAGAGAAATACTGATGGTATCGGTGCAGTGTTGAAAATGTTCTTCTCAACGATCACCAGCATTCTAGCGAGTGTATGTTGGCGATGTGGGGCTATTCTCGTTTGCCAATAACAACTCATTTATCTCGAGAACTATGATCGTGAAATAATAACCTTGTTTCTATAATTACAGTTTGATCATGTATGCCACTTGTCAAAGAATACAGGAAATTCTTCCAATGCCAAAAATGCTCCGATATCTCCTTTGGTAATCAAATTCTTGCGTTGTTTAGAATCGTTCGCTTCTAATTCTGGCTTCAAACAATGATGATAATGACTGTGGCAGTTTATTCAAGGCCAGGAAACTGCTCAAAGCAAGCAACAGAAGTACATTTTTGTTTGGGTGAATCAGATGTCCATAAACAGACTTGTGCAACATTTGTGCCTCGCTCTGTGTACAGTATGTGCTTAGCCTTAGACACATGAAACGCTGCGGTCATTAATCAAGTTGATTTTCATATTCCTCTCTGCACAACATGATAATTAAGGTTCTATGGTCTGTTGCGCCAAGAAGTGTCTGTTTCAACATTTTCAAGCGCAAAACTCAAAATTACCCTTGGCAAAACTGAAGAGAATCAAAGTCATTAATGAATGTCTTGGTACAATTGCTCCATAAGCCAGCAAATACTACAACATTTTGAAAGCTATTTACTTCTTGTCTATCTTGTATACAAAGGCTTTTTTTATTATATACCTCTATTACACACTGATGATCTAAATGACATTTTAGTGGGGAGACCAGACAACGGTTAATTTCCCTGACCAAATGTGCAGTTGCAGATACTATAATATATATTATTATTATTATTGTCATTAACACTTGCTTTTTGTAACAATGCTGTGTCAAAATATTTTATTTTAACTTGGTAAGTCATAATAATAAACAAAGTCATAATTTCAAGAAACTTTGTTATTATGAGATTTATGAAATATAGAATATAGAACAGAATTCTCCTAGCGTAAGGAAAATGAGCATAAATCTTAAATGAAACCACAATAGAGGACCGGACAATAGGAAAACTGGCAGAGGAAACCTGGCAGACGATGTCAAAACCATCTCACTTTGAGACCTTTTACATTTTTGAAGACTTGCGGTACTAGTGAATTTCTATGTGTCAGCAAGCAATTCATTGCCGGAGGGGCATTAAAGATGGCCATCATTTGCTTATCCAAGCTAAAAAATATATATTACAATTAAAAAAATAATAATAATGCTAATTGAACATGTTATATATTTCACATAAAATGGGCTTGTTTTCTGGAGGGATAAACTATTTGGATGTCAACATTGAAACCAAATAGACATAACTACAGCTACTACCAGTATCAAAAACTGTATTTATGGAATTATGATTTTGTGTTCTTACATAAAACCCAAAATGTCCACTGATATACTATTGCCTTACAATAACAACTGATTATGCACTGAATTGTGTATAAATAACCATAGACAGTAAAAGAGGATTTCAGTTTATTTATGTACCGTACTAGCTTGTTGGAGGCGTCAGGGTTTTAACTTGACATAAGAACATATATTAGACATTTGAATTACTCATGCTAGATTTTGGTATGGCTTCGTCTTCTTTGTCCTCTGTCCACCTCCATCTTTTGCCTTGACAACCTTGCTACTGTCACTTCTTGTTGGATGTATCAAAAGACATTGTACAATACAGTATTGTGTGAATGTTACGTTTGTTGTCTATGACTCAAATCACAATAACCTAAAAGGACGTAACCTTGAAATATTGTCCGTGGCAGGTAACTCCCCAAGCTTGGGTTTTCTGTTCATGTCAATGTATGAAGGCCTAACTCTGAGTCAACCATATGATCTGTGCTGATCAAAATCCAGTTTCTGGTTTTACCGGAGGGACATGGAAAGAGGTACACCTGGCTAAGCCCTTTTTTTAACAATCAGACATAGAGCCTAATAAGACCCCTGATTATCCTCTCTAGGGATAAGCTAAGACCTATTTACTCAAAAACCGTGTCTCTTTTTTACTGCGGTGGGCAATTGCTCTGATTGTGAATCACTTGGTAATGAGGCCTGACATGGACAGGATACACCAGAGTTTGATTTTTCTGAGAATTCTGACCCCTTGACACATGAAATTTAACCCCCTTGAGGAAAATGGCCATGGTCGCAGGTTTCCACTGCATCCCCTTTCCAGTGAACACAGAGGACCAACTCTTGTCAAATGATGGTAACAACCAGCACTTTCTGAACTGTTGTGACTTATATGCTGACAAGTAGTACATCCAGTGATCTCACAGTGAAAAAAAAAAAAAAAACAACACCGCAACATTAGCGATCAAGCTGAAAATACCCATGGGCCCGCCCACCTCCTGGGTCCGGCCTGAGGGTGATTGGTACTGACAAATACAGGGAAATAGTAATACGTGGCATGAGTCGAGTTGTGTTTGTTTAGCCACTCCACAGAGCTCAGCAAAAGCAAACAGGTTTTGCCAAATGATGGGTGGCATGAACTGTAAACTGACGGCTTCCCGCTGGCGCTAGTCAGCTGTGGTTTGTTTACATGTGGTCAGGGATGCAGTGGATTGACAGGCCAGCGCTGTACACAATGTACAATGTACACAACATTCATTTGGCTCTCTGGGATGCATGTAGCATTCTTTTGGCTCTCTGGGATGCATCACCCGTCTGTGATGGGACTTCATTGACAGTTCTCCTAGTCAATGAGGTTTGACCTCGCACATCTCCTCTATGCATACACATTGTGTATAAGTATGTGTAAATGCTGTGCAAATGTGATCACTCCTTCCAAAACAGTACCTGTGTACCCAAGTCATTTTCAAAATGGTAATCGGTATAGGGAGTGGCCAAAAACAAAGGTGTTAGCAGCAAGGAACCCTTGACTGATCCATTTCACATGTCATCATCACCCCCTCCTTCCCTCCCCACCTTGACGTGGTCCTCTCGCCTTACAGCCGCCGTCAATGGGCCCTGGGAATTTCTTCTCACCACAATCTGTTTAGTTCCATTACAAAGAGCCCTGTGGCTAGGTTGAAAGTGGACTTCCATACCGTGTACATACTGTAAGCACGCAACCTGGTTCAACACAGGGATACATGGAAGGGGAAATGTGTAATGACAAGCTGTCTCGTGTGGGCTTATTGGGAGCAATTTGTATGATTTGACCAGTGGTTGTTGATGTAGAGAGGCTCCGAACTCGTTGTGTTTGTTATGCGCATATTTATCCAAGTTAAGTTATAGTGTCCTCGTGTATCCCATATTTCTCAGAGATGAAACACTGTTTTTGGTTGATTCTTATTTCTGCTCAAATGTTTTTTCATCTCTCAAATATGACTTTAACTGGGATCAGAAGAAACAACTCAGGCTCCCCAGCTGTTTGTTTTACTAGAGCAGTGCTCGTTCAAAACATCCCTGTTCCAAATAGGCGTTATTTGGATAAACTGACTACATATTGGGGCTGCACACTGTGGATGTACCAGTCGCAGAGCCCTGAAACCCCGACCTGCTGCTGCACAGAGCTGAGCTTGTTTATTCAAAGTTTACACGTGTCGCATGTCCAAATTGCACCAAATTCGACACTGCACATCCATTACGTCATACAGAGAGTCCTTCCTTTATACAGTAGTTAGATTTTTATCTCTCTCTGATACAGTATGTTGCTGCCATGGAGACATGAATCGCACATGTTTTGGAACTTGTGGTGCCCAAATAGAAAAACCACCTTGCCTAAAATGTGATTTAGAGAAGTTGTTAAAACCACAGATGACATTTATTTTCGTAATTTCTACCTAGTTATCTAGATGCGAGCCACCATTTTGGAGTGAAGTAACTGCCTACGTAACGGGATTGGTTGGTTTCATTGGCGTGGTTGAACTGTACTGAGACGGAGTGGAATTAATTATTTGATTAAAGCCAATGTAAAATACAGAGTCCTTCCTTTATAGTTAGATTTTCTGTCAGCTGCTGCCCTGTAAGCTATCGCTACATACAGGTTCTTACTGAGCGGCGGCTCGCTGTTTATTCAAAGTTTATTAATATTACACGTGTTGTGTGTCCAAATTGCACCAAATTCAGCAGTGCACATCGTTGGGTCCCCAGCAATACACCCGCCAAGTGTGAAGTAGATTGGCTGTTGAGATAATCCAAGGACATACAGACAGACCCACCCACAGAGATTCCTTCATTTATAGTTAGATAAGATATCCCTTATTGAAGGATTTTGTGGTCCATGCAAATGGCAAGCGTCCTCTTTTACAACTGTTTTCTCAAGATGACAGGGCCAACGCATTGATGTTTGTCTGTTTGAAAATAGGGAACCCGATTCAGGGTTTGCTTTTAATACAGCCAAGGAAAAGGATGCAGAACTTCCTGGGCCTGAGGCTGTGAGCAACTCCCACGTAGCACCACCAACCCCACCACCACCACACATACCTCCACTCACTGACAGCCTGCTCTGAGTAATAAAGTTAATGTGGTTTCTATCAGGGAGGCCAGGCCAGCGCATGAATATTGATAGTTTGGCAGGCTAAGCTCTTGGTCAGCCTTGGCCCCTGTGCAACCAGCTATCCATCCAAACAGTCTGGATGTGTTTAATGCTCTGGATTACAATACAGTATAGCAACCACACAGCTATGTAAGCCCAACACAGGTGGAGACTTGCTTATGTCAGACCACACCAACTCAGCTCAAGTATTGCCTGGTGCCTAGTGGCAGAGTTTTGACAAACCCTTCATGGATCAAACTGGTCATTTTACAGTATATGTCAGGGGTTATATTGAAAATCATAAAGGGGCAGTGACCATTTGAAACACCATGCTACTCAAACGCTGAGCGCACTTAGGGTTAGGCCAGCCACAATCCTCTCCTCAACATGCACAGGTGGTTCACAAGGACATCTTTTCCCTCACAAGTTGTACTTCAGGACAACCCAATGATGTCACCCCTCACTTTGGCTTCAGCCATATCCAGTTTCTCTACTTTGAAAACCCCGGTTTCAGTAACTACGGGGAATACAATATCAGCTGTACACACAATTACACACTTGGGTCATTCTCTCTCTTTCTCTCTCTATATACAGTCATGATCTTTAAAGGTTTTCACGCACACAGACATAAAATTCTTACCTCAACTTCTTATCAAAGTCCTGGGATGAAAAGCACAGGGTTTAGTATCTCCTAAACTTGCGGTATGTCTTACACAAAAGCAAATGGCGTGTCCTGTCCACAGTATCTAGTCAACTTTTCCAAAGACATATCATTGATTTTGATTATACATATTCAGATTCATATCTGCAAAATAACTTTCTGTGGGAGTTTTTTTTTTCTTCTGTTTTTCCATTTCTTTTTTAAACTGCTGGTGTTATTGATCTTGGCCTATATTACATCCATCCAACCTTGTGGACAGCGCCATGGCCATCATTTGGTGGGTAATGGGTTTACTCTGGTCCATGAATGCACGCCTGTGTTGTCCTATTTCGGAGTACGCTGTTTCAACACCCACAGATTTGAGGTGACATCCGGCTCTGACGCCCTTAGTCTGGTCTGTTTCTGAATGAAGCAGTTCTGTGTTAAAGATATAGTTAACGATAACGTTGATGCCTGGTTCTTTGGATTAAAGACAAATAGGGGAGCGTCACACACTAAAGCCCACCCAAAACAATCACCAAAGCACATTGGAACATATTTTACTCTATTAAAACATGTGAACACACATTCATACACCACATGCGTCATTGGAGCTGTTCAAAAAGAGTGGGATTAAACATTCAGACACACACACACACAGACACGCATACATACATCTGGCCTGCGTGTCCTGGCAGTGGCTTGACTGTGTGTAGTGTTAAAGCTAACGCCACCCTTTATGGCATTAATCAAGCTTTACAAGGACCACAATGTACAGTGCCACTGTTACATCCCTGACAGAAAACCAAAGCACATAACCGCTTAGATGGACAAACTTTGATGAGTGCCGAATTGCCCCAAGAACAGCCATTTGTCTATCCCATAATTGGAAACCGAGACAAGAAATGTGCCCCCTGACCTTCAAGACTAATTCCACTGGTTCATAATGTTTTTAAATTTGTCTGTGAGCTAGTAGGATGTTCACCGCAATGAGGGGGAGAGGCTGTTGACCGTTCTTTTTCCTTCGTAATCAGAATCAAATGCACTTTGTCGCTTCTTAATCAGAATCAAATGCACTTTGTCGCTTCTTAATCAGAATCGAATGCACTTTGTCACTTCTTAATCAGACTCGAATGCACTTTGTCACTTCTTAATCAGAATCTAATGCACTTTGTCACTTCTTGCCAGGACTTTATCTGTGTGTGTGGGTGGTTTTGTGTGAGTGCACACGTGCCGTGCACTTGAACGTGTGCATGTGTGTACAGTATGTGCACAACGGTGCCCGTGTGAAGAAAACAGATGTAAGCTGGCGGGTAGCAAGTGTGTGACAGAAGGTCCTGGGAGATGTATATGCTGGACGTGAGGCATGATGCTCCACTGCTGTTCCGTAATATAGGTTAAATAAACTCCACAGGACACGAGCCGCCTTGCTATGACGTCCCTCAACAGACAGGGAGAGCAGCCAAGTCAGACTTTAACGGTGGCCATGTTTTTCCCCTCCAATAATTTCAAGTCCATGAATGTAAAGTAAGAGGTGGGCCAAACGTGAAGTGTTTCTTATCAAGGAGGAATGTTTTTTTTTGGGCTGGTTAGTTGGAGGGCGTCTTTCTTCCAAATCATTCACAAATTATCTTTACATTGAACTTGTATACGTCTTGCCGCCCGCGTCTCCTCTCCTGTCTCTCCACACACCTTACACATTAGCACACTCGTCTGTTATCGGGAAACATGCCCATTGCATGTCCGGATGAGTAATAGTCGGATGGGGGGGAGTGAGGATGATTTCACAGTGAAAAAATGCTGGGCCTCAGCCCTCCTGGAGGGGTACTTTTTATTTTTCTAACGTCCAAACCTTGAGAATCTGCATATTGCGTCCAAATCATACAGTGCCATGTTTTCATTCGGAAACACACTGTGTGTGTATTGGGTTTACGTACTGTTCAATTGATTGTCTGAGGTAAACGCCGTGTGAATCCTCTCTTCCAGCTAAGATATCAGCACGGCTTGTCCACTCCAGACCTGAGTCAAACACTCCCCAACCTGAGGAACTTTCTGGAGCACGGCCTCTTGGTCAGATGGTAAGTGCCTATGACTTCCACTTCATGACATGCTTTATAACTAATGTGTTTATTGACAATTTAATTATGTTTGTTTATAAATCTGCTAACATGTGGACTTAGGATACATGGACATTTTAACAGCAGGCTTTTGTTAAGTTACCCTAATGTTATACGTATTGTTTATAGTTAAGCGACATTAGTTACTGTTAATTAATGGCAATTACTGCATTAATTAACATATAGAAGTCATATTTGTCTGTTAGTCTGTAAAGCTTTTAATGGATACATCATACATCAGCAACTAGCTTTCTTTCACAGTGATGAGTATCTCATTAATCTCAGACTAAACTACAATGTGTCAAAGCAAACTTCATTTGTATTATTGAAGTGTACCTTAATGCGCTACAAACTAGACTAGAAACATAAACTGCACTTTTCAATTTATTCATTATATTCCTTTAAATTTGGCAATATCTGTTATTCTACTTGTCGGGGTCTAAAACTCAAAACAGGTGAACTCATAACGGTCAGTTGTTTGAGTTGCTGCAGCACTCAAGTGTCCTGTAATTGGCACTTGCTTCGTAATAATAATTGCAAAGTTTTGCTTGGAAATGTGATCTGCTTGTCAATAAGATGAGCAGCGGTCACCTGGGTCGCGCCTTTGTGCCGCCGCGTGGAATGCGTGGATTTCTCTCACACTGCCTGCAGAGTCATCTGGCCTGTGTGTAACCCTACGGTTAAACCTCGGGAGTCAGTCTGCGTTAGGCTTCAGCTCTACTCTCGTATAAAAGGAGGCGAGCCTTTGATCTCCTCTCCCGGGGTCAGCAAAGGGGAGAATGTGTATTACACACATTAATTGAATAATCTTTTGTTTTGAAAGGAAAGAAGCCATGAAAAGCCAGAGCCTCTGAATCAACCCAATCCAAGTCCACCCCCACACCCCCTCTCTCTTCCCAAATGGGAAGTGGAAGGGCCCGAAGATAGATTAGATAAAAGCACTAGCAGTCTACCCTGGTGGAAAGGGGGAGGAGCTATGAGGGTGTGTGTGTGCGTGTGCGTGCGTGCGTGCGTACGCTCCCACAAATGCACCTCCCGGTGTAGTAGAGTGAAGGTGGAAGTGCAGCAATTCCACGCCTGCTCGCCACAACCACGCTCCTGGTCGACGACGAGACCGCAGGGACGGGAACAAAAGCGGGTCTGTGCTAATCCAGGAGCCTCGTTCGCAGTTACCTTCGCTTCTTCTTGACTCGGTCACACTCTACACGAAGAACACATGCTTCTGTTATACATACGCAAATTGGCACGTGTCCCAACAAAATGATCTGCATGTGGTTAGTATATTTGGCCCAGGGGATCTAACTGGTGGAATATCACAGTCACCCATAACTTCTTACCGCAGAAGTCTTTCCAATCTCTGGGGCGAGTTCTTTTCTCAACTCATACATAGTCATGCGTGCATTACAAAATGCACGCATGACTTGAGAGCTTCAGTTAGCCTGCCACTGGCTGCTCACATGCGGCAGCTGAAAGCCCACTGCCTGTACCATGAGGAGGAGGGGCAGCGTTTCAGGAGACAGAATAGTCTGTTCAGCCCCTTTGTCATGAGACCCATTGTAGTA
>OMPB01124023.1:0-11833 GCA_900312615.1 Stylephorus chordatus | reverse complement strand
AGTGAATGCAGAAGGACTCACATCCATGATTAGTTCCTTAGTTTTTGTCACATTAATATCAAGGAAGTTGTCATCGCACCATTCAACAAAAGTAGGTAAGACACAGCCATGATAGGTACTGTAGGTAGGTAGGTAGGTAGGTAGGTAGGTAGGTAGGTAGGTAGGTAGGTAGGTAGGTACTGTAGGTAGGTAGGTAGGTAGATAGAGGTAGGTAGGTAGATAGAGGTAGGTAGGTAGGTAGGTAGGTAGATAGAGGTAGGTAGGTAGGTAGGTAGATAGAGGTAGGTAGGTAGGTAGGTAGGTAGGTAGATAGTGGTAGGTAGGTAGGTAGGTAGATAGAGGTAGGTAGGTAGGTAGGTAGGTAGATAGAGGTAGGTAGGTAGGTAGGTAGATAGAGGTAGGTAGGTAGAAAGGTAGGTAGGTAGGTAGGTAGATAGAGGTACAGTAGGTAGGTAGGTAGGTAGGTAGGTAGGTAGGTAGGTAGAAAGGATAGGCAGGTAGGTAGGTAGGTAGATCCTGAGAAGAAACAGCAGCAGAAAATTTAAGTAAAAATAGAAATGTAAAAAAAAAAAAAATTAAATAGGAACATAAATAATGCAAATATAGTATTATTAGTAGCAGTAATAGTAGTAAGTCAAGTAACGTTTATTTATTTATACAGCCCTTTATCACAGTTACAGTCTCAAAGGGCTTTACAGGCCCACATTTTGATGACACCCCCCAACACCAGGCCCTCCAAAGGGCAAGGAAAAACACCCCAAAACCCCAGTGGGAAAAGGAAGAAACCTTGAGAGGACCACAGAGGAGGGATCCCCCCTCGGGGATGGCTGGGAGTGCAATAGGTGTAGAATGGGCAGACAAGTATCAAACAAGTACGATACAAACAAGTTCTGTAGTTCTGTAGCTCACTTGAGCATGGCACTAACAATGCTGAGGATTTGGGTTCGATCCCATGGGACTACAGTACTGAAAATGTATGCACTCGTACTGTACGTCGCTTTGGATAAAAGTGTCTGCTAAGAAGCATAAATATATATATAAACAAGGATTATATAAAGTTATGACAATTAGCCGAGTTAACATAATAACAATAATAATGATACATTAAATACTGAGTTTTACTACTTTAAAAGACCAGTGACAGGTTAATATGATAATAGTAGAGTGGAATATAATAGAGTGGAAGGCATGGTCTCAGGTTGGGTCGGCCGGTGAAGACATCGACAGCCATGGTGTTTGAAGTCCATGGTCAGGAGCAAGCGACCATAGCCGGAGATAACCAATCCACAGGGAGGGCATGCTAACGTTGTGCAGGTCTAGAAGTGGAATGTCACTCACTCACACAGACAGAGAGAGACAGAGTGTTAGGATGAGAAAGGGGTAAAAATGGACAGAGAAATGTGGGGATGGGGCGGATATCTAATTCCCATCGGCTATGGGAGTAGGTTAGTATTATCTACTGGGGGTAATTTGGCCTGGATGAGGGACACATTCCTGTGAGCCAAATGCAAAAAAGTATGTTTTGCGTTTAGATTTGAATCTATCAATACTGTAGAGTTACTGTAGCTTCCCTGATTACAGTAGGAAGACTGTTCCATAAGGGGGTTCGATAGGAGATTTCTTTGTGACTTTTGGAATTGATAAGAGGCCAGCTTCTGAAGACCGGAGGGGCCTGGAAGGTGTGTACGGAGTAATAAGGTCCTTTAAGTGCTCCTCCATATAGGATTTTATAGATGAACAGGAGCAACTTAAAATCTGACCTGACATTGATTGGAAGCCAGTGGAGAGAAGAAAGAATATGAGTTATACAGTATGTTTTAATTTTCTAGTTCTAGTAACAACTCTAGCAGCAGCGTTTTGCACAAAGGGTCAAATATGACACCAAGATTTTGAAGGATGGTTGATCCCTCGAAGCTTAATGAGATGTCTTTAAGCAGCGTTCTTTGTTGCTTGGGGCCAATGACTAACAGCTCAGTTTTTCCAGTGTTCAGTTGTAGGTAGTTTGATGACATCAATCTTTTAATTTCAATTAGGCAAGATTCAACCTTTGAGATAGGGGAAAGGTTGTCTGGTCGAAGAGGTATGTCGATTTGAGTGTCATCAGCATAACAATGGAAGCTAATTTCATAATTTCAAATTATGTCACCAATCGGAAGCATGTAGATTGCAAAGAGCAGTGGACCAAGGGCCGACCCTTGGGGAACTCCAAAGCTTGCAGGGTTCAGAGGTTGCTTCTTCATAATAAACAAATTGCCTTCTGTCAGAAAGATAGGATTTAAACCATGAAAGCGCTTCGCCTTTTATGCCATTGTAGTTCTCAAGGCAGTCAAGAAGAATGTTATGATCAATAGTATTGAAAGTATGCTGAAAGCGGCAGAGAAACAATTGTGTGACAGGTTAATAAAATAAGGAACACGTGCATCTATTGTAAGTTTCAGTACAGTGAGGGAGATCAAATTTAAGCAGCAATTCAAACAGGATGCCACATTGTCTGGGGTGGCGACAACCCTACTGGGGTTATCTAAAAATAATTAAATAAAGCACATACTGTACACATGAACAATTAACATATTTCTCATCAGAAACCATATTCTGTTAATATTCATAATGTATATAACATTTAATATTGATGGGACAATCACTTTTTCAAGCAAGTAGAAGTTTCTAATGTGTCAATTATTATTCCAGTTTGATATTTTTTTGTATTATTATTTTTTGTATTTTCGTTTTATTTTTTCATCTCCCAATTAGAAGGTCTTAAGCAATGCTTGAACACTTCACTGTTTGAGCATTCCGAGCTAGAGGCCACATCCTCCAAGCTCTGCAAACGGGGTCACATGCTCTCGTGCCTAATGATGTCACAGCACAGGATTGCCTTTCAGCTGCCTTCCCTGTTCATTTGAGCGAATGCGCACACATTGCCCCAAAATCATACACCACATCTAACATTACAACTGCCTGCAGTTATGCTCAAGGGTATACAGTATGCTTTACATAATGGGGTGGACATTCTGCTCCGGGGGAAAGGCTTAACTTGACAGCACTAAAACTACTGAAAAGCAAAACATTTTCTACTCCCAAATGCAGTTTGATCAATATTGTCCTAAGGGTGGTTTATGTTATCATCCAAACAATATCAACATTTAGTAGCCCACGTGCAATTATACAATGTCCTGCCTCAATTAGTGTCTGTTAAGTTCCTTCTTGCCTGTTTTAGAAAGGGCTCGGGTCTCCAGCTGCCCTGCTGGGGTGTCTGTTTCAGGACAGCTGCTGACATCTCATCTGAACTTGAGAAGACTGCAGTCTGACAGCGAGGGATCTTTGTAGTCCACACTGGAAAACCATAGCCTTTCTCAGCTCAAGTCAAATCGCATTTCCACATAGTGAGAGACGGGCTTTCTTTCCCTCCTCAGCATGGTAGGTTAAGTGTCTCCTGCGTAGCCCGCTGTGGGCCCTCCACCATTTTAATTCTAGCATCTGCAAATGACCAGGTGGTATTTGGGATTACCACCTGCATGATCATGTGTCTATCTCCTCATCAGTGCTGGAAAGCTGTAGTGAAATGAATGCCACCCACAGAAACACTACTGTAGCACAACAACTAACCTTTCAAGAAAAAGGAGCTATCTCTGCTTCCTAGTGCCTTGCCAGCAATAAACACCCAAATAGTTGATTTAATAGAATCCTCCCATATAGCATGTGTTGATGCGTCTGCTACCCATGATCTCTTTGCAAGGATGGCTGTTGCACTGGGATTTGCCTATAAACTCTCCCGAGTGTAAGGTTATATATAATGCCATTGTTAATGCCAATGTTTTTCATGGACAGGTTAAGAATTACAGAGCTTATCCCTGTCACAAATATACACTATTGCAGCACACCACAAATAATAACGCTGTCTAGAATCTCCCATGTGTAGCTCATATTAAAGCTGACAAGGCCATCAGTTCCTTAACTCAATGAACATTTATTATATTTGTAATACTCAGGCATTTAATATTGGATTTGTTTTAATGAATTGCTTTCCGTTAGGACTTCATAACTAGGCCTACATTAAACTATAGGAAGAAAGCCCTCTCCCAATTTGCTGGCACTTGCCATTTAGATTGATATTGTTTGACATTAGTCTTGACAGTTCCGCATTTGACCAGCAGGAGGACAAGTGAAAAAGGGTTCCCTCCTTGGCGCTACGGGTGCAACGCCAACTCTCTCCCGAAACACACTGTTCAGTACACTGGGCTTCATAGCGTTACTACGTAGATGGCATAAGAAGAGTTTATTTTTTATTTTTTACTATACCATCCAAGACATGGTCGTGCTGATAACTTCATAATTTGTGTGAAGTCAATGCATGCATATTTATAACAAATGTTTCATATTATACTAGCCTACAGATAGAGGGTTGTGTTCAGCATTTTACTGCCCAGTTACCAGTCTAGGTTGCATATTCCGTTTCAGCAGCTATTCCCGTTGAAGCAATAATATTCCCTGGATAATAAATCATCACCTTACAACAAACATAAATCGTGTAGGCTACAATATATTTACACCTTCCTTAAAATATGAGTATGTTTATCTTTCAAACGGTCAGAGTGCAAGATCCCGTATACATCACTATTTTCATGGGGATATAATAATAATAATAATAATAATAATAATAATAATAACTTTATTTATATAGCACCATTCATACAAACTTGTAGCTCAGAGTGCTTTACAACAAATTATTTAAAAAAGAGAAATAAAAGAATAAAAATAAAAGGCATTAAGATGATACAAGTAAATAGCAAAGAAATAAAATTAAGTAAAATACATCAAGAAACACAATTAAAAAACAATTAAATTTAAAAATCATTTGAAGGCCAATTTAAAAAGGTATGTTTTGAGCTGCTTTTTAAAAAATATTGCCAGACGACTGAGAATATATTTATTATATCTACCGGTGTGAACGTCCATACGTTATATTCTTATTAAAATAAATTGTGTGGAAACACTGCTATTGTTGTATGAAAACAAAGTATTATTATTATGAGGAGAAATGTACGTTAATTAAGTAAGGCTACTTTTTTTTGCTTCTCCAAAGGAAGGAATGCACGAAATACAATGCAAGAGTATTTGTCGTATACTTTCAGTGGAGTTGAGCATTCAAAAGACTGACGGGCCAGGCTATAGTGTCAGTTTATTGCTCCACGACTCCCAAGAAGTCTGGAGCCTGGTGGCACAGGTGGCTGTGCACCTGCCTGTTTTTGGTACTCGGGTCAGCAGTTATTCAAGGCCCAAAGATTGCAGCTTCCCTAGATCTTCTAGCCTGTGTGGCTACGTGAATAAATCCATGTAGACTACACAGACTACAAATAATTGTGCCGCTGTTGTCCGCCTGCATGTAGGCCTACGTGTGCGAGCGTATTTGTGTATGTGTGTATTCAAGTTCATCTGTTAAATTGAGAAACTGCTTCTCAAATTATTAGCGGATTTTCCTATACAACCATTCATGTTTAACATATTCACTGGACAAATATGCAGGTCAATGAATAATTATTTTGAGACTTGCGTCACAATAAATACGCAAAGCGCAGCCTACGACTGCGTCTAAGCGCGAGGGGCGTTTGGCAATAGAAATAAACCTCCGCGCGTTATTACTGCGCTCTGTCCATCTTTATTATTAGAGCTAGGCTCCGCCCTCCTACCTGTAAATCTCCCTCCCTAGCGTTCTCTGGAGCGGCTCTGACAGGCGCTATTAGCTGGCCGCTCCGCGCAACGGCTGCAGGGGGACAGAGTGGAGACAGCGCCAGAGATAGTCCGATTCCTTTTACGCAGAATCTCAAAGGATAACCACACATGAATATGTAGGGTTAATATTGCAGTGTAATACACAGATGTGAAAAAAAAAAACCATATTTCCTTGTTGTTTTAAACCACCCGCGGTCATCGATTATATTGACGCCGAAGAAAGTGAAATCGATACGCCTGTTAGGACAGGATCCCTTCATGGAAGACGGCTAGAGAGGTCGGATCGGTAAGGACAGGCTACAATAATTTCTGCTGCTGTGTTTATCATTAACCAAAATAACATAGGCAGCCTTCATGGCTGCCAACGAGACCATCTTCACCATGTCATTTGCTCTGAAAGACTCGGAATCCCCCCCAAAATGAGAAGGGTTCAAGATTCCTATTTGTCGCGGATTTAACGCCTCTCGGACCAGATATTAAGGACAAGTTTGCGAGTGGTCTGCTGCACAACATTGTCACAGAGTACGACTCATAAGCTAATAAATACACAGACTCAATCGGGTGGGTAATAATAATCTTCAGTGAGGAGGGGAGCAACATGGCTGGTGAGTGGGGCTGGGGACGCTGGCACAGGCTCTCCAAGGCTCCTCAATGCTAGCTGAGGCAGATGGCACCGTTCCCCATGGAAGCGGCAGCTCTATGAGGACTAATAATAATAATAATCATAATATAAATCCGGACTCCTCGATCTTTATGTCCAAGATGGAAGACGTGGTCATCCCGTTCTCGTCTGAAGTTCCCTGCGACAATAATGGACAGCGCATGTGGTGGGCATTCCTCGCCTCTTCCATGGTGACGTTTTTTGGGGGTCTCTTCATCATTCTGCTGTGGAGGACCCTCAAATATCTCTGGACTGTTTGCTGCCATTGCAAGATCAAAAACAAGGTAATTGTGTACAACAATTGTCAACAGTCAATGAGCCTGATCCCTACTTATTTCCCTACTTTATTTATTCTGTCCGATACACTTATTATTGTGTTTTTCTTAGCTGGCTTAATTGCATCTACTTCATTAGATACTACTGACCGTAGCCTAATCCTGCTTGTTTCATTCATGCTTGCTATCATTTAAAAATACTGCACAGAAATAGTGTTGCTAAACAGCTCAACATCCCCCTTTGTACCCGATAAAGGGAACCAGAATTCACATTGCAGTATATTTTAATTTATGCGCCCTCTTTAACAGCCATATGGATGCACTTGTCAGCTTCTGTTCTGGGGTGAAGAGGATGGTGTTGGATAAAGAGATTTATACTTAAAATGAGATCAAAACGAATCTTACATTTTTGCTTCTATAAACACACCCTTCTTATTTGCCAATCTATTGACATCCCAATGGTTTTGCGTTATTTGAATATATCTCATGACATCATGGAATTCCCTTTCACAGCATATAAAATGCAATGAGTCACATGTTGTGACTTTAGTAAAGATAATTAGTTAGTTAGCTACTCAGGGCTATCCGTCAAATACCTATAGACATGAAAGGATGACCACTCGTTACTTTGCCTGGATTTGTCCACATTGAATATGAATCACGGCTGATTCACATATGAAAAGCTTATATGAAAGCTTGCATCACAAATGACTCACTCACTGCTGTAGCACAGGCACGCATGCTCTCCCTATTAAATGGACAAAGCGCAACAGTGACAATGTTCAAGGTATTATTGAGAAAGCTAAATTATTATTATTTTTTTTTTTTAATTTTAATTAAGCGAAAGTTATTTGCTTAAAATAGGTTTAGAGCAACAGAAAAGATACTGTGTGTGTCTGTGTAAGTGAGAGGAAGGGGTGTTTATTTCTAGTTCAAACGGGTATTTACGTCTTGCTGTTTTGTTTAACAGTCTTGGGTAGTCGAGGACGGTGCACACCAAAATGTAAATAATTTGGCAACGCAAGCTTGCATGTTTTGTATGGTGTGACATTACGCATCATTATATCATGGTATACACGCCCACACGCAGACAGACACGCTCTCACATACACATGACACTTTTTTGTGGCTACATGATGGCACAAACTAATTAGGCTTTGAGGTGTTTCTCTTTTTTTTTTAATATAATTGAAACAGGATTTCCAGTGAGACAGTCATCCAGTGAGACAGTCATCCAATGAGACACTCATCCAGTGAGACACTCATCCCAGGAGAAACAGTCACTCACAGGCTTTCACATTTTATCTGTGTACAAACAGTCGGATATCAGATCATTTACTATAGGAAAAATCAAACATTGCACCTCAAGGTGCTGTAAATCCATCCAGTTCCTTTCTCCAGACTATTATCACAGTCTTAGCCTGCCTTCACCTTTTGCCCATGGAAGCAAACCATATGTCATATGCGACACATTGCACAATCATCACAAACTGGAAATAAACCCTGAAAATATAATGAGGCATCCATCTTGAACCTGCTAGAGCGTGCGTTGGCTCCATTCCTCTTCCTCTAAACGAGGAGACGCGATGCTTAGTAACAAGTCCTCTTCTTTTTTTTTTTTCATAGTGGGGACATGGCAGGGAAGTCCTCTTCTTCTTTGTTTTTTTCTTAGTGCGGAGAGTCAGGGAAGACCTTTTCTTCTGTGGTTTTTCCTTTGTGGGGAGAGGCAGGGAAGTCCTCTTCTTCTTTGGTTTTTCCTTGGTGGGGAGAGGCAGGGAAGTCCTCTTGGGTGACTTTGGGAGGGGGTTTGACACTTGGTCACAGTGGGAAAAGGCTTGTTAGAAGTATTAAAGAGAGAAACTGGAGCTGTGTTCAGCTGACTGGCGAGGCCAGTTGGCATGTATTTGAAATGTGGGTGTGTGCATGCATGCGTGTGTGTGTGTGTGTGTGTGTGCGCACGCGCGTGTGTGTGTGCATGTGTCCGTTTGCCTTTGTATCTATTGGATGGTAGAGGGGACCTGGTAACACTTAGTACTCAGAATCAGAGGTGACAGAATGGAGGTGGAAGAGTAGGACACAAAGGTGGAAACTATGGGGTGAAACAGATTAGGGGTCTTTCGTTTGCTTGGTGTCCTTCTCCACACTCTACCGGCTGTGCCCTGATTCTTTCCTATAGCCCTTTACCCCCCGGTTCTCTTGTAGGTCCTCATCTATGTCTGGTGTCGCAGCTCACAAAGTAAGGCATGTCTTGAAGTCAAGAATCTTTTAACTTCAGTGTGTTGAAGAATATTGTTACTTCTTTAACAAAAAACAACCTTCATAGCAGTTTTTTCCAATAAAGGGAGCACAGGTTTTTGCAGCGGGTGTATTACAGACATCAACATAAGCTATCTCAATTTAATATGGGAATTCTAGTTGGGCAAACACAGAATGGTTGTATCTTTAGAGTATGCTAATGTTCCAATTGTTCTTTTGTAGCTTTGTACTGCAAATATTAAATTGATTAAACCTATTGTCATTGCAAGCATTTTATTTAAGTTATTTAGAACTGCAATTGTGATTACTGAAGTGTAAATGTTATATTTAAGCAAAGCAGCATAATGATATGACAATTCTGTGAAAAGGTATCGTAAGAAATTTGAATTAATATACTCTTATCATACCACCCCTAGTGGCTAGTCTCAGATACATCAACCTCTAGCTTTAAAGGGTAAGTCCAGAATTTTTGACATAAAGCCTCATTTTCAACTTACCCGTGATGAGTCCCATTGATTGAGACCCTTTTCAGCTCAGTGCATGCAGTTGCGCGCTTGGGCAGATAGGTTAATGCTAATGCTAGTGCAACCCTATAGTAACTAGTAGCAGGCACTACCAAACTCAATTTAAACACTCCACAGTGTACCCAAAGTTAATAAAATAGTACTACTAATAATAATAAAATTACAACCGTCTATCGGGGTGAATTGGAGTGTTTATAGCGTCATTTTACAAGTCAAATTATCCTCTTCAAAGTCAGACATGCCTTTCAAACATGGCCATTGCAACTTCCTGTTGTTGATAAGTCTAGCGCTCCGGTGTTAATTTGACTTCTAAAATTACGCTATAAACACTCCAATTCACCCCGATAGACTGTCGTAATTGTATTATTATTAGTACTATTTTATTAACTTTGGGTGCACTGTGGATTAAATTGAGTTTGGTAGTGGCTGCTAGTGGTTACTATAAGGTTGTGCTAGCATTAGCATAAACCTACCTGCCCAAGCACGCGACTGGGTGCGCGACTCGGTGCACGGAACTGAAAAATGTCTCAAACAATCAAAATTATCATGGGTAAGTCGAAAATGAAGCTTTACATCAAAAAGTCAGAACTTACCCTTTACATCTGGTGGTCGAGCTTTGATAGACCTGTAGCGCCTGCCCGAGGGCAACAGGTCAAATAGGTGGTGACCAGGATGAGAGTCCTTTAGAATGTTATTGGCTCTGCGGAGGCACCGAGTGCTGGAAATGTCCTCCAGGGAGGGCAGAGGGCAGACAGAGGCCACACAGATTCTCTGTGTGGTGTTAATGACCCTCTGAAGAGCTCTCTTGTCTGCTGCTGAACAGCCGGCGTACCACACAGAGATACAGTACGCCAGTACACTCTCCATGGTGGAGCGGTAGAAGGCCACCGGCAGCTTTTCTTCCAACCTGCTTTTCCTGAATGCTCTCAGGAAGCGTAGTCGCTGCTGTGCCTTCTTAACAACCGCAGTGGTGTCTGCAGACCAGGAGAGGTCCCCGGAGATGCGGGTTCCCAGGAATTTGAGAGTGGGGATGATGAGTTCCTTTGTTTTTTTGTGGTGTTCAGTGTCAGGTTGTTTGCTGAACACCACACTGTCAGTTTCTGGATCTCATCTCCAGGCCATCAGGCTGCTGAACAGGCACCGAGCCCTGCCGCACATGTTTGTATATACTTACCTGGTCCACTTTTGACCGTGATCTGTTCTTTCTTTCTTTCCATGCACTATTTTGCACCCACAAGCACATTGACCTGACCGCCGTTATGCATGTGTGTGCGCACACACACACACACACACGCACGCACACATTTTTTTGTACCTGACTATTAATGTATATTTGACTTATTGACTTTTCATATTTTCTTAACTCTTATTTTTATCTATTTTAACATGTAACTGCAGTCACAGGTAAAGAATTTCACCCACTCTTTTATTCTGTAAACTTGTGATGTGACAATATAGCTGAGTTTGAGTTTGAGTAGTAGGCCTACTGCCTGCTTCTAAATTAACTGTCTGTTCCTACTGGCTGATTCTAAACTAATGCTCTGTTTTTACTATCTGATTCTAAACTAACTATCTGTTCCTAAAAGCTTTTTGAGAAGAAATTAGCCAGACATGGTTAAACGTTTTTCGTGGTGTCTTTAAGGATCAATGACTTTGTGCATAGGCCTAGGACTATGTCCTGAACATGTCCTGACCATGTCCTTCCCTAAAGGCCCCCCCAGACTGTGCGATGGATTCAATCTTATACGATTCTTACATGTCACACTGTGCGATGAAGTCGAACTTGATCAGCCTGGCCAGACTGTACGATTAGCAGCCGTTCTGCTGTCACACTGTGCGATTTTCTATCGCAGGCTACGTCAGCCAGGAAGACCGCAAATTACAACACAGTGATAATGGCTGGCTCGGTTCTGCGGTGGTAGTGCTTCATTGTAATAATAATAATACTAATAACAACAATAATAATAATGTAGCGGGCGGGGCCGAAGTCGAGTTATTGTTGTATTTAGTTAAGTTGTTAGTAATGTCAGCTGGGATTCGCTCCAGCTCCCCCGCGACCCTCGAGAGGAAAAGCGGTTAAGAAGATGAATAAATGAATAGTTTAGTTGTAGTGTTAGTACCGTTACCATAATTAGTAGTTCTGTGAATGATCTGTTCGATGTACTACTATTGTTGAGTGTGTGTGTACATTGCCATTAAACGCAGATACTCGGGTTGTGCGGTGTATAATGGAACACGAATGCTGTTTGAAACCTGCTCTCTTGTAGTTGACTCCCACTTCTTTAATGTACGCGCTCGCCACAATAATAATAATAATAATACCAACGTTGTTTTCGATTCAATTGAGGTGGATGTAGGTTGCCATAGTTAAAATAACATTGCATTTA
>OMPB01124007.1:0-10454 GCA_900312615.1 Stylephorus chordatus | reverse complement strand
TGTTTCTGATGAAAATAAACCTCGCTATGTCTTCCTAGCTCTATTTCTCGGCATTGTCTGTAAATGTAACAAAAGACAATGCATTCTAAATCATTGTAAAACATTGCAGGGCGAAAATAAGATGTTACTTTCGCCGATCCATGGAATTTAACTCCCGTCCCTCCCCTCTCTCCTGTCACTTCTGCCTGGCCAGCATCCAAAACATGGCAGCATGAAACTTTAAACCTATGCTATCATTTAGTCACTAGATGTGTTAACAAAATGACATATGTTTGCAAACTTAAACAAGTAAACACAATTCTACAATCGAAAAAAACTTAGGGGACCATTATTTTACTTACTGGGCAGAAAACAGTTTTCCGGTCATAACTCCATTGAACTTGCTCCGTTGGGCCAAAATTTTGTATGAAGCTCGTGCACTGTTATATGCACGTGCACAAGAAATGACGTCATTGTAGCTCCCGTCGTTTTCGAGAAAATGGGCGTGTAACTTTCGCCCTCCGTTACTTTCGTCACGGCTCTCCCCTACATTCTCATTAATAGCGGGTGGGTGAAATAATACATATTAAATAGGAAAATATTAATTACATTCTCTAAAATGTGAACCTATTTTAAAATCATTTCGTCAGGCACGAAATAGCAGACTATATGTGCGAATTGCGGTACCTATCAAGCAGCAATATGAAGGCAAAAAACCTCGCTATGTTATAACAGCTGCGAAGCGCATGTATGTGTGTATGCAGAACGCGTTATGTTTTTATTACTTATTTTGGGCAGCAGCCAAACATTATTAGCTTTTAGTTATTTTGTGTTCAGGAAGTCACAGTAATATTACTGAATTTTAGTTTGAAGATGTCAGCCTGACTTCATTTTACTTTAAATGAATGTTATTTGTTTAAAACCAGCCTACTTCAGTGTAATATACCATGCCACGCTTACATATATCCCACATAATGGTAATGTGTGATTGGGCACAGGTCTAAAAGTCTGAGAAAATAATTTGTTTGGCTGGGTGGCAAGTGGATGAATTATGCATACATGCAGATTCGCGCATCACTAGCGTGTACAGCGGTGCATGGTGGGCGTTTAGCGGTGTAGAACTTTACAAAACAATCCATTTAGCAGTTACCATGTTCCAAAAATGTTCCTCCCTGGTGGGGAGGGAAAAACAAGAGAACAAGAAAAAAACAAACAAGAAAAAATAAGAGAAAATACAGTATTTTGTCGTTTTTGTCTGAGAAATAATTAAAGAATCTTTTTCAGTCATAATTTATCTGAAATCTCATTAAGTGAAATAAATTGTGAGAAAATCGTATCGTGCACCCAGTATCGTGAATCGTATCGAATCGTGAGTTGAGTGTATCGTTACATCCCTAATATCTAGTGTAAGGCTGCCTTGCTTTGACTAGTGCTCAGCAGCTTGTCTAGCGGTACCATTTATGTCTAGCTCTATTGAATTATTGCTAGGCCAAACTGAGAGATATCATTATTATTGCTCATTTTCTGACAAATGTACCTTTCTACTTTTGCACCTTTGTAAGTCATTTTGGACATATGTACTTTTGTAAGTCGCTTTGGACAAAAGTGTCTGCGAAATGCCCTAAATGTAAATGTAATGGACTAATAAATATAATTATAGTCGAGTTGAGTTACGTTGCAAAACAACAATTTATCACATAATAGGCAGAACGTTTGGTACGTTGATTATAAAGTTAGGTGCTCACAAATATTATGAATGATTGGATATGAAATGAATATGGTTACCAATATCGTTGTACATGCTTAATCAAATATATTGCAAATAGCGCCACCATTACCATATATCTAAGTATAATGTCGATATACTAAAATAAAATGTATAATGTCTATAATGTGTATGCCACTTTCTCAGGTAGCTACCTATTCTGTCTGAAAATGCAAACTGGCAAACCAAGTTAATTGTGAGCATTAAATGTGCACTAGTAATGAAGAAAACATTTGACATTAAAATACAATTTCAACAATTTAGAAAAACCTACTTATGAGCATACTTTTTTCTTTTTTTTGTTTCAATTCGTGATAAAAATGAAACAAATTGAAAAGACACTATGAGCTGACAGTGAATGTTATTGCTGGCAAATGGAGGAAATGGCGCCTTGAAGTTTTGAGTAATTGAATTTGTAAAAGTCATCGTATTACCCTTTAATGTGATATGCAGATCTGGCAGTGCTGGCAATTTACAAAAGGGTTGAATGACTATGAAAATAGTTTTCACCCCTCCACATTTATGCACACATAACAGCCCTTAAAACACGCACGCACGCACGCACGCACGCACGCACACACACACACACACACACACACACAAATGCAGTCTCAACCCATTTCAGATTCAGATTGCTTGTGGCAATTGATGTGCAGAAGTCTCAGAGGAAAAGTTATGACATGACTGTACACTTACTGACCGCCACCCCCATCCCACCCACTGTGAACACAGATGGAATTGCCATCACTCCCGAATAACCTATGAACTTTTCTGCAATCAATGGGCCTCAACGTCATTTTCTTCTAAAAACTAATTCTATAATAAAATATAAAAAAAGAGAGAAGCAATAGGCATAAGGTCAATAGGTCTTACCTTTCTGGCTGTCAATGACAAAGTTTCCCTCCTCATTGCCTGTGGTGATTTTGTACGTAATCCCATCCCCATCTGGATCTTTGGCAAGCACCGTGGCAACCAACGTGTTGGGCCCTGCATCTTCTGAGACAAATGTCCTGTAGCTGGTAACACACACACACAAACACACACAAGATACCTTATATTTGATTATCTGAACAACGGTGTGCAAAATATACATTAAAACAACAGGAATTTAAGGAGTTTCATATAGCACTGTATCATTTAAAATGATCAAGGGGTGGCTGTGGCTCAGGGGCTAAGTGGGTCATCTGCTTATTGGAAGGTCGGTGGTTCGATCCCCGGCTCCTCCTGTCTGCATGTTGAAGTGTCCTTGGGTAAGATACTGAACCCCAAATTGCTCCTAATGAGCAGATGGTGCCTTGCATGGTAGCCTTGGCCATCAGTGTGTGAATGGGTGAATGTTGGCATAAACTGTAAAGTGCTTTGAGTACTCGTAGAGTAGAAAAGCGTGATATAAATGCATCATCATCATTTTTTATTTATTTATCCAGGCCTCATTGAGATAGAATCTCATTTTCAAGAGGGATCTGCCCACATTCATACACACATTCACACAATTTAGAGTCACCAATTAACCTAACCTGCATGTTTTTGGTCAGTAGGAGGAAGCCGGAGTACCTGGAGAGAACCCACGCAGACACGGGGAGAACATGCAAACTCCACACAGATGGTGCCCCGGCCAGGGTTTGAACCCATAACCCTCTTGCTGTGAGGCGACAGTGCTACCCACTGCGCCACCGTGCCGCAGTGGGTAGGGGCATCATCTTCACATGATGTTATATGTAGATGACATTAGAGACCTCATTGATGAGAATTGATTGTTGTTATAGGGTGAAAAAAATATGACCTATTTAATCAATTAATTTACTACTTTTTGGGAGTAGTTGAGCCCACCAAAAGTTGTCACTCGAGATGATAGCAAACCAAGTGATCAATCCTACATGTATCTGTTGTTTTGGTTCCTCATTGTTCATCATGCTCTTATATCGCCTCTACCACCACTTCCACAGTCAGGCTGTACACTTCAAACCATCTAAATTCAACTTGGCTTGAAGGCTATACCTGTTGCAAGGTGGCTGAAATGCACAAAGCTCTCTCTCTTCTCCCTCCCTCCCTATTGCCCTTCCCCTCTCGAGCTTTTGGCTGTTACCTTTTGAGGCCCTCTGTTTTAGCTTGCCAAACATGCGCAGCAGAAAACGTGATAAAGACTACAGTTGTACTCAGCAGCTCACAACCGGGTTAGTAATATACTGCAGGAATCAATACTTTTTTCTTATAAATCATCTCATGAACACATCTTCGCATGCTATCAAAGGTCAATTGTGACATGATCCATCATTCTCCTCAAACAACACCGAGCTGCCATCAAGCACTCTGAAGGTGTTTCATTTCATACATTAATTTTCATTTCAAACCTTCATATTTTCAGTTTATTATATGTATTTTTTATGTAAGTTGCTCTGTCACATACAGCAGCTCTCCTTAGGGACAGGTATTAAGCGGTTGAGTAGCACTTAGCCATTTTCTCTCTGCTTTGGAATACTCTTTACACATCCATAGTCATTACACAACCATGTAACAAAGCACCTTAACGCAATGCAAGTCATTGTTACAAGCATGTTGGACGCTTGCTATCTCTCTCTCTCTCTCTCTCTCTCTCTCTCTCTCTCACACACACACCTGCACGCACACACATGCACGCACACACAGTTTTTCTTCTTTTCAGTTCTGTGCTATTGAGTGATGGTAATGTTACTTATTAGTAATGCACCCATAGTTCTACCCTCACAAACACTGATACACACACACACACTGGTAAATAAAGCCTTGTATACCTTGTCAGTCAGACAATACTAATAATACATTTATGCATCAGACAATTCATGCAGTGTCACTTATGCTGCGTTTGGGTGATATGGGACTGATGGTGATTGGTCAGTTCATACGCACGACGTGCTAGCGCTCGCGTGCATTTCAACTCGGACCAAAACAAACAAAATGGAGCTCCGCAAGAAAGTATACAGCACACCTGTACTGTGCTGTATACTGTACTGAAGAATCGTTGGCTAGCATCCGGACATAGCTTTACCTGTGCTAGTTGCTTATGGCTTACGTTAGCCTACCTAACTTTGTCAATATATAAATGTTTTACAAAAATAATATCATTGTGACGTCAATTATATATATCAGACACATGTCCATGTCCAAAGATTACAAAAATAAGTTTTATTGAAGAAGCGAATGTTTATCCTCCAGTGCTTGCCGCCGTCGTTTTTCCGGAAGAAAGTGTCACAAAGGTCTAAGTTCAACAAGTGGGTCAGATTGGGGTTTAAAATCTAGACCGAGTTCCCCACTTGTAATTACGACGTGGGAGCTCACTCGAACGGTTTATCCTAGTAGGAAGATCGTAATCACAGTCAGTCCCATATCACCCGAATGCAGCATAACTCTTCTGTCATTTCAGATCCTGCCACTCCCCCTTGCCATACAATCACCTCATTCCCTTCACCTGATTTTCCTCCGCTCGTCTCCACACCTACAGCTCATCCCATCATTACTCAGTATAAACATCAGTCCACTTCCCTTTGTTCCCTGTCAGACTGTGTTGTGTGTTACGCCGAGCTTTCCTGCATTCTACATTCCTGTTTTGCCCTGACCCGCCTGTTTTGACCTTGTTTTCTGGACCTTGGATTTATCTGCCTGCTCCTTGTTGTCCTGACAGATTGCGGTTTTGAAAAACTTAGTAAAACTGAACTTTGCAAATTATGGCTGTGTCACATAGGTTCTTGTAACAACATAAAATTATGACACAGCCAGAAGCACTTTGGTGCAAGAATGTTTTATTGCATATGGTTCCCAGAAATCTGCAACAAAAAAAAAAACAAAAAAATCTCAAAAGATTTACGATTAACCTTTCAAAAACAAAAAAGCAAAATGATTTACAGCTAACTCACTCACAATCTCACTGCCACTGTACCACAGCACAGTCAAGAAAAAGAACCAACCAAAACAACCCTTTCCTCGGGAGGATATAGACAAGAGCAACGTGGCGTCATCTTGAAGTAGTTTTGGCGAATACGCCCCTTTTTGGGTGAAAACAAACCAGCAAAATTATAGGTGGTAATTAGGAGATAGAGATTTTCACCATGCCTAAAAGTTGCTGTGTCGTGTCCTGCACCATTAATAACAAAACACACCCACAGATTCGGTTCTCCTTGCTACCGAGTAGGGAAAGGGAGAACGAAAGACGGAGTTTATGGCTTTAAGGCAGCTACATATAACTATCTGTACACAGAAAAAAGTCATAGATGACAGAAATCGACATTACCTGGAGAATCAATGAGGTAATTGTAAATGTCAGGATATGACACCTCCGGCCATTGAGTGGGATCATTAATTCATTGCGACTGACCACCAATACCGCAAAGTTTATCTAAATAACAGCACCTGTCATCAGCTGCCAAAATACTAATATACGTCTCCTTAGATGTCATTTTGACTTTACTTATATTGATTTATTTCCTTCTCAAACACGTTGTAACTCCATTGGCCACCATTCAAATTAAAAGGGCTGTTTTCACCCGCCGGGGGAAGGAAAAAATGTTATGAGGGTAAATGAATGATTATGACTGTTACGTCCCCAAAAATATCTAGGGGATGAAGGGAGTGACATATAAAATTAACCTGGGGATAAAGGATGCAAGGAGAACAGAAGTATAGGAACAAACCAGGATTGTAGTAATAATGAAAATAAAGGGTATGAACGACCTCAAAACGCTAACTGAAAATGACTCTCTAAAAATTAAGAAAGCGATAAACCCAACAGGTTATCAGTTAAACACAACACTAGTTAAGTTAAATGAAACTATGGCTAAACAAACATTTGTAAACACACTCTAACAGGGAGCCAAAGTTAACTAACCCGATACACACTCAACTAAGGGTAAAGCTAACACAAAGCACGGAAAGCTGCTGACTGGTCCACCGCCACGTCTCAATCGTGCACTAAAGGGGAAGGCCGTTGATCTGGGGAGAGACACAAACAGAAACAGGAACATACACAAAAACCCACTACGGCCGTAACCATGACGATGTGTCAGTATAGCGTGGCGTGGTGTAGTGCAATGCATCTGTCTCACCCCCGCCGCCCGTGGTTGGAGTCAGAGCTTTTTCTCACAGTCTGTCTCACTGTCATGATTTTGGGTTCAAAAACCTGTCAGTACCAGCAAATGTTACAATATACTGATCAATGTAATGAAAAAGCACAGTGGGTGGTCCTGCGCTCTGTGTCTTCCTAATAAAGCTACCTATGGGGCACATTGATTAGTGGGCCTCAGCCGCTTGGGATTTAAGCAAGCTAGCTGAGAGATCAATAGATAATTGCTTGTACAGTGTTTATATCACCTGAGGTAAGATGATGTCTCAATGGTGTTTCATTGCCCTGGCAGGAAATTGATGGCCAAATTATACTGTCCGAATAGTCAAAAAAAAAAAGACATCCTATGTCGGGAAATGAGGTCATGGAAAGATGTGAAGGACAATTCATAAGGACAGGAAAAGACCGGCTGTACACTAGGCAGGCTACATAATTAGGGGCCAAGCAGTGAAGCTGCGTAGTTACCTATTGTGTTTCTACCTTTTCTTATTCATCAACTTTTTCTTCTGCCATGGGAGTCTATGGCAGCCCATAGAACCATGGTACAAAGTTGTGAAATTTGGCACATTGATCAAGGACAGGTTGCTTGTCACCAAGTTTCATGTCCAGACCTTGAAAATTCTAGCACCACCAACGCGTCAAAGTTGGAGGTGCGTTTATGCACGCAACTTTTGAACCGTATGCCCGATTTTCAAAAGTGAGGTACCGTTGGATTCCTTGGATCAAGTCAAGTTCACGGCCAATGACGTCATTTTCTGCCATATTGGATTTTTCACTTTATTGGATTTTATGAAAAACACTTAAAATGTATCTCTTCCTAAGAATTTTCTCCAATCTGCACAAAACATGCTATGCACAACCTCTACTACACCAATGTCTATAAAACTATAAAAAATATATCAGCATGTCTGTTTTTGGTTGTTATAGGCTACATTTTGTGTGTGTGTATAATCGCTGCAGTGAACACCACTGTACTGTTGGGTGGTATAATTTTATATCTGGCATTGGGGAGCAATTTTCTTTTTCGCCAACACTTTCACATCGGCCCACTTCATCTTTATTTCGGGCACTGTTTGGTTTGTAGACGTGACGGCATTAACTGCAGCAGTAACCTCTTGCCACGCGCTGCATCTCCTTTTGTTCGTGACCCCACTGCTGTAACAATATACTTTTCCTTACCCACAAGCACCTCGACTTCCATTTCTGTAGTTTCTCTTTGCAGTTTCCATGATTCACCGTAAAGAACCAATCAGTAGCCTCATTTATATGCATCAATATTCACAAGGTAATTTGCATTGACCATTTATGGTTGAATGTGGGTGTAGAGAGGGCGGTATATGAGGCGGAGACATGTAGGCACATTTTCACGTGAGTGTGTGATTGATAAAGCAATATTGTGTGCAGGTATGCATACGAACAGTTTGGTCGATCCCAAATAAAAGTATCGTATGCAATGTTCAGCTTTTGTTCATACGCAAACTTCTAGTATGGATTTTACGCAACCTTTTATAAATTAGACCCCAGCTCATGGCTGCCACTTAGATACTTCCAGGTAATTTCACTCAGTTAGGAACCTTCTTAAGCAAAAAAAAACAAAACGATTTGACTGCAGCCATCGCCTTGTATAGACATGAACATGAAGAACAATGTGCTTTTTTTAAATGAGTTGGAAATCTAGCAACAAAGACTAGATAGAATCAGGTTGACAGTGAAAAATTGGGAACTGAGCGAGATAACAATGTGACAGGTAAGATAAATGCATTACCTAATCTTGTATTAATATAGCAATTTACCATATTCAAAGGATGCTCATTCATGATAATTCACGATAAGTGATACCAAATATCACAGCAGGTAAATCACACCTGAATATTTCCCTCTTTTTAGCCTTGTTAAGTGCAATTTATTGTACTGTTGTTAAACATTTTAGTATACAGTAGCTGACTTCTGTAAGAAGCAATGTCAATAAACTCCCTGATCCAATGTTTGGAAGAAAACAGTGAAAGCTCATGTTATGCCCTTTGAGACTGTAAAAGTGATAAAGGGCTATATAAATAAATATATTTGACTTGATCAGTAATCTTAGAATCTAAATATGTATACAGTATGTTCACAAAGATGTTCATGTAACCAAGTAGCGTAAACATGTATAAAAACAAATACAACAGATATGATCAGTTTTTTTTATTGTATTTTTCCCCACAGCCTGACATTAACATTGTACATACATGTCAGGTTTGGGTTGGGGGGGCTGCAAAGACCTTTTCAAATAATTTGCATTGGTTTTAGTCCGATGCCTTCCTTGGAATCCCTGACGCTTACTGTGTCTGATTGAACGGTTACCAACACGAACTATGATAAATAGCAAATTATATAATTAAAAAGATATTGAAACCTTAAGTCTGTCTAGTGATTTGTGATGCTCATTAGAATGGTGAAGGTGCTTTTTATCATGGTTAATCATCGCCTCACTTTCCATGATTCCTTGCCAGGTAAACTATGAATAATTAGAACTATATGAGAGGGATTGCTACACCATAACAATCAGCTTCATTGATTCATCCCTCTTTAATCGTACTGAACCATTTGCATCCCTGCTGCACAGGCTCCACTTAACGCAAGCCATTGTGTGTAGTCCAGTCTTCCGGTGGAAGTCAAATTTTCTTAAACAAGATTTAGAAAGAAGGACAAAAGCGTCTGCTAAATGCCCTAAAAGTAAAAGTAAAGTAAAGAAGGGAATATCAATATTAAAGCACTAGGCTGTTTTAATGCTGTCACACTGTCTTTCATCATCATCATCCTCATCATCACCACACATATTTTAAAACCAAAACATACAGCATGAACTTATCTTGGTGTATTCATTGTGTGTATGAATTTGCTTAATTCCCCAGAGCCAGGGAGGGAGGGTGTATCTGGAGCGTGACCCCTTACATACATATTAACCAATGAGAAGTCAACAGTCTGCTACACCTGGCAAGTAACCCTTGCCATTCAAATGTCACATCCTAGTAAAACCCTAAAGTCATATAAATCTACTGTACAGATATTAGTTTTTTTGTGATTGCTTACATACTTGTTGCAGAATTTGGCTCATTGTATCAAAACTCTACACACAAGCCAAACAAGACACTTGGAGATAAACATCTCACTTTCTGGGCTCTATATTGGTGCCGGCGCAAGGCGCTAACGCAGGGCGCAAGGCGCTAATTGGTATTTTGGTGCGGCGCAACGTGAATATTTCTCGCCAGCGCCCATTTTGGTATTTTCGTGCCATTGCAAAACGCGCTTGCGCTACTGTGGGTTGGCCAGCGCAATAGGGGGTGTGTCAATGAAAACAGACGGGAACAGTGCTATTTTGGGGTATTTTTAGGTCAAATAACGCGCTTGCGTTTAGACCACCTCAGACCAGCTCTTAACGCAAACGCAAGGCGCAATGTGTATTTTGGTGACTTTATTGATTCGCAGCGCACATATGAACACAGGGTTATCTGGAATCACCATAATGTTTTGTGGATATTGTGAATTACCCGTGTTGACCATGACCATGAGTAACTTGCAACCTGTAATCAATTTTAAAAAAAAATAAGGATTTAACCACAGCTTGTGGTTATTCAA
>OMPB01123981.1:0-11752 GCA_900312615.1 Stylephorus chordatus | reverse complement strand
GTAACAGGAAGGCAGCACATTTTTTTTCCACTCTGTCCTCTTAGAGCAGCTCTGTCGTGCAGGATGCTGTGTGTCGTCTCTCCCACAGCTCCGTGCACGCCGTGCGCTCCACGCTGTGCACGCCGTGCTATAGTGCAGGATTAGACACAGGAGCAGCCCAGGCAAAGTGACAGACTGTGTGATTGCCTGCAGATTAAAAACAACCAGTACATTTCAAAAAGTTGAGATAATATCAGCAGTCATCTGGGCATCGGAGGGAAGTTCAGGTGTAGAGAAACGTCTCAATCTGTTTGTGTGTATTTGTTTGGGGGGTGGGGGTGGGGGTTTGCACCGCCCTACTTGAGGAAAGTTCTCCCATGCTCCTCATACAGAATCGTGTCTCTGGGTGTCTTTATTTAACTTTTTATTGAAGCAGATTCAGTATGTTGGATAGAGCTTTTAACTGTTGTTTTAATGTCAGGGCTATTCCAGCGGTGATTGTGTTATTCAACGCTTCTATTATATTTAACAGAATGTGTAATTGTGGTTACAAGCGTGTAATTGCAGTACAAGCTGTTTTTTTTAATATATGTGTGTGTGTGTGTGTGTGATCCATAATATACCTCTACTGGCTTTTGAATGTCACCAGGTAACAGCAGGCTAATTGTCATGGACTGTAGAGTAGAGTAGGGCCCAAAGCCAATCACTGCAGGGATGACACCTGCTCCCCTGGGAACTTCAACGGAAGAGACCCTAACCAACAAACAGAGTGTGGAGAAACGCACACGCACACACACACTTTTATCTGGCTGCGTATTTACTTGCCGCTGACCCAGTGACCCGCCAGAAATGTCACCAAAGCTGACGGCACTCTCTCATACAGACAAGCCCCTTGCGTAAATAACAGTAGGTCTCCCACACCAGCAATAGACATGCTTCAAAATGTCACCTGAGAGCTGACAGAAGGCCCCCCACTCTGCAGCTTTTTACTCGTTATCACGGCTGATTGACGCATAATCTCTCAATTCCCACATCAATGAAGAACAAAGCAAAACAAAAAAGTATAAAGTAACGCTGAGAAAGTGGTGTTAATGTCAGGAAACCAGGTAGAAGGGGTGGTGTTAATGTGGAGAAACGAGGAAGAAGGGGTGGTGTTAATGTCAGGAAACAAGCTACAGCGGGGGTTAGTCCAGTGGTTAAGGCATCGGACTATGGACCAAGTGGTCACAGGTTCGAATCCCCGCTCTGACAAACTATGTATGTACTGTACAAATGTACCAATTGTAAGGCGCTTTGGACAAAAACCGTCTGCTAATTGCCCTAAATGTAAATGTACAGTATAAGGGGTGGTGTTAATGTCTTTAAGGAATTGACAAGTTGCAAGCTAATGTCACTCATCTATGCAAATCCAGAGAAGCCTGTGTCATGGCGTTGTCTGAAACCTGGCTGACAGAGATGAAGATGGATTCTTCCCCGGATATTAATGACTTTGGGAATCCTGTTCAACTCGATCGTGACTGTGAGGTAACGGGGAAGACGCAGGGAGGAGGCGTTTGCTTGTACAGTATATAAACTGCAGATGGTGCAGTAATGGTACTCTACCAGAAGGACTCTGCACGGTGGTGCAGTGGTTAGCACTGTTGCCTCACAGCAAGAGGGTTATGGGTTCAAACCCTGGCCTGGGCCCTTCTGTGTGGAGTTTGCATGTTCTCCCCGTGCCTGCGTTGGTTCTCTCCGGGTACTCCGGCTTCCTCCCACAGACCAAAAACATGCAGGTTAGGTTGGGCTAAATTGCCCATAGGTGTGATTGTCTGTCTCTATGTTAGCCCTGTGATTGACTGTCCCTGTGATTGACTGGCCCAGGGGTACGGGTGTACCCCTGGACATTCGCCCAATGTCAGCTGAGATTGGCTCCAACTCCCCCACGACCCTCTAGACAGTCTAGAGGATAAGCGGTTAAGAAAATGGATGGATGGAACTTTATATAGACTATATATTTAAGCAACATTGGCAGGTCTCTGGATGTCTGGATGTGTGTGTGCATGTGTGTTGGGTTAGTAAAATAAGTGAGAACCTCATGCAAACTACCCTGGGTGAAAAAACTGGTGGCCAAATGGGAAAGTAAGAAAAATGATGAGGGTCTTTGTTCGTTGTCCTGAGCAGTATTATCTCTTATCAGCTTCAGGTGTTTATCTCTATTGACCTTGCCAAACCGCAGCACGGAGACAGAACAATTTGCGTCTGGTCAGAGCTTTTATTGATAAGATTACATCCTAGGTCATAGGCCATTGACCAATGGTGATTGTGGCTGGAGATGTGACACCTACAGTAGGTGTTAACCTGAAGGAAAATACCAGATGAAGGCCCTACAGTACAGTTATTTTTATGCCTCATGTAAAGCACTTTGATTGTGTATGAGATATGCTATACAAATACATTTGCCTTGCCTACACATGTGTAGGGACCTTGAGTTATTAATAATAAATAATTATATTAACAGGATTTAATTTACGTTAAATCCACCTCGGAGCACCACCCTTGAGGAAGGGAAACAATAGCTAATTCACTGATTTAGTCTCATAGATGAAGGCAATTGGGAGTACTTTGTATAGTCAAGGATGGCTTCAACAAATATTCAGGCAAAAACGCCAACGACTTATTTTTATAGAGTTTATTTAACAGTAATAACAAGAATAATAAACATATGGCACAATTGGATCCTAGCTAATGGTGCAATTATATACAGGTATGTGATGTGATGTATGTGTGTGTGTGTGTACACACACGGTATTGCCTCGAATCAGCTTCAGAAATGCAGTACAGAGAGCTGTATCACTACCAGCTTTGCAGGAGCACAGTACAGAGAGAGAGAGAGATTTAAATCTGCAGCAGACGGTAAAAAGTCTGCTGCTATTCCGCAAACCAAAAATTACCGAAGCGAAGCCAATTATTCATCAGAAATGTATTGACTAGAACACATTTATGTGAATTATAAATATAAATGTATTCAGATTAAAGTGGGGCGCCGCCCCTAGCGCCCGTATGGACGAGCCGCCACTGATATTAGGGCTTATACAGAGTAAGGAGTTGTATTGCCGAATGGCAGAGGGACTTGACTTTCTCCTTGACACACATTGGAGGGATGATCAGCTTCTCACAATGCAACTCACTCATGCCAATGTACATTTGATTGCACTCAAATGCTCATTTAAATGTTTGTTAAAATGAATGCTAAAATTTTAATAATGCCATCCATCTCATTTTGTTTTGCTTTTATTTATGACACTTCAATTTATGACAGTTTTTATGTGTGTACTTTCAGGCTGCAAAAGGCACACAAGATGGAAGAGTTTCCTTGTTGACAAGATAGTCGAGAGGAGGACAAGCAAGGTAAGCTCTGATTGGTTTTGCAAGACTGTTACTGTTTGTCTTGAAGCAGAGATGGGAAAACTAGTTAGCTCTCTGTGATATTGTTTAAGAAAGGCAATGCCGGGTCATTAATAATTTATCTGACATCAGTATTGTGACATTGGTTCACTGCATGTCTAATCACCCTCCCATAGCATGCAGGGTTGCTTTAGCTTGATAAAATCCCTCTGTCCTTTTGAGACAGCCATTTAATATGCTGTCTACTTTGTGACACTGCAGAGTTGTGTTTCCTGAAAGCATTTAAAGGAGTAATATGGTGATTTTCACTTTTTCTGAGGTTTTATGTTATTTGGACAAGAGGGCATCTAAGAAACTAAGGTATTAAATATGGCCATTCTTTCGTTTTGGAGAAGTAGTTGTTAAAAATTGAATGTTCCATTTTCAACTGGGTTGAAAAATCTCTCCGCATTCTACGTAGTACGCGGGGATCACCGAAAGTATATATATATATATATATATATATATATATATATATTTTTTTTATTTTTATTATTATTATTATTATTACTGCTACTAGCTAGAACATACCTGTGTATTTCACCACATAATAGCTAATGTAGTGAATGGAAAATTGTTCTTTTTTGTCAGATATCTTAGTTACAACAAGATTGAGCTAGCAAAACAGTTTTGTGTTTATATGTGTGGGTTTTATGAGATCGTTATTAGCCAGGTGAAATAGCCTACAATGTACAATGATTGCGCAATCATTATTTGCCATCATGTCCTCTCTGTTCGCCCTTCGCTTACTGATAATATACTACTCATAGTATCCTTAATTTTGACAAAACATATCATTATTAACTAGGGGTGTAAATATTTGACCCCACAACGATTCGATTTGATTACGATTCTTCAGACAACGATTCAATGCATCATGAAATCTCTTCATTTGACCACGATTCGGTTCGATTCGATGCGATTCGATTACTTTTCGATCAGTTAATTCCCCAAAAAATGTTGAATACAAATGTGGCTGGGGGAACTGATTCACTCAGCATGAATGGACTATAGGTCAATAAAAACAATACACCAAGCTTTAAGTTAACAGGATTATTCCCAAAAAGTGCCAGATTTTAGATTTCAGACATTTTATGTATTAAGTGATAAATGCCTACTGTGGCAAAGTTGTAGCCAACAACTAGGCCTAACAAAAAAGGCAGTGACATCAAACTACTGCTACAAAAGTCACTTTCACTTTGGTTTTCAGCACTCGAGTCATTCATTCAACGCTGTCGGCACTGAAGGTGCTCTCTTCAGCGTCACGTTTGCAAACTGATTGTCTTATCAGTTTTGAAAATAGCATATTTTATTTTGGCCAAACTGCACACATAAAAATTGTGATTCTAATCGATTCTAACATTTTCAAATCGATGCAGTTGAATTGTCACCTTAGGATTGATGCATTGCGATGCATCGATGCATTGTTACACCCCTATTATTAACTAATACATTAATTTTACGATGTTATCTTTTATTAAAATATAGATATAAAGTCCTCACCAGTCCTGATACAAAAGGTTGACAAGTGAGGTGTGCAATCAAGTTGATTGACAGTTCTCATGACCACACCCACACATTCTGGATGAACGTTTATAGTGGGAAATGTAGGCTTAGAAAATTTGCGCCAATTCAATCACCGTATCACTCCTTTAATACAGGTAACTTCCATATTTTGCTGCTAGGTCTCTGTCAGGAATAAAAAGTCCATATTTCCCCTTATAAATAAATCCCTAAGGAGGAAAGTTGGTGATGGAACGGGGGTTTAGTAGAGCGAACTTGATAGGGATAGATTCGAGAGGTGGGCCAGCACAAGCGTGGGGCAAAGGGCATAGATAGCAGGCGCTCCACCACAGCGCTCAATGGCAGCACTTGGACACATTCATCAACAGTCGGGGGGAAAAGAATTCAAGCCTCCGGGGTCATCCGGGTGAATGTGTCTCAAATTTGGATAACGCACACTGCCTAGATCCCAGCACCCAGAAGCGGGATAGCCATCCAGCCGGGCGGATCCACGAAAGCAGTCACCTTTGGAGCTTGAGAAACGTAGACCCCAGTGCAGCCATAACGCCTTGCCTCCAGATCCGTCTCAGCCTTACCTGTACACCTGTACACCGGCTCTCATCCTCCGTGGTTTCCTGCGCCTTTCGGGCTTACCAAGATTGAGGACTAGCAACGAGTAATCCAACAGAGGTAAGTACACTAACGGGGGTGGAAAGGCCTTGTTGTTGATGTTGTTCGCATTGCAACTGTCCATAGATTGATGGAGAAGCGTAAAACGGTCATAAACAATAGCAGCAGACACACCGTGCAAGGTTTCTAGTACAGGTAGTAGAACACATGACACAAGAACAAAAACAACTAAACAAGACAGAGATACTCGAGCCAGGTCAATGGCAATGCCAAACACAGGCGCCATTTTGGATAAGTGTGTTCTATCTATAGATGTATGAGATCAGATTCAGATAAGCTGGAGTAGATATATCATACATAGATAGATAGATAGATAGATAGATAGATAGATAGATAGATAGATAGATAGATAGATAGATAGATAGATAGATAGATAGATAGATAGATAGGCAAAGAACAAGACCATAATAAAAGAAAGGGCTCACCTCTCCCAGGAGGGGTGTTTTGCCATCAGACTCAAAGACCCAGGCATTTGTTGCAGTCCCCCGGTCATAGGAGTCATACGCAGCATCCCCTTGCCTCTTACTGGTGGCTATTGCTGGATCCTGAATCAGAGAAAAGTCCAAATAGGTAAGTAAAAACCGTTTTCCTGGTAATTACAATCAGTTTTCTCAGACCTAGATTATATGTGCTCATTTTGCCACTTTTCAAGTGGCATTTTGTTTTAATAAGACATGTTTAATTCAGGAACAAATCAACATTATCCCAGAGCTGGGAACTGAATTTTCCTTTATATGATAGCCCCTTCAAAGAACTAGGATTTATCAAAGAGGTATTACATCTACTTAGGTAATTCCCATAAAACATTGTTAGTATTACTTGTGTCATAATGTGTGTAATTGCTGATTGAGAGACCTTACCAGTATGAGTATGTATCTCTGTCCCTTTTCATGGAGGTAGTCATAAAACTGAGGCAGGTCTCTGAATTTAACCTTGTCAAAAGTGAAATCCTTCTTATCCTCCATGTAGTCTATGTCAGTGTACTGGATGTCCTAGAGGGGGGAAAAATACAATACAATTGTCTAGTTGAATCTGGGTGAGAATAGCCACACGGCAGCTACAGTTGTGAGAACGATAATATCCGCAACGTGGTATTTCCCCCGGCAATTCACAGTACCACTCGCAGCCTCAAGAGGGAGTATAATACTGCATTACAAAAAAAAGCACTCTCAATCATGACGTTTGTACTTTGACATAACGCTGGCAGAATATTGTAACTAAATTTCAATGCCCTATGTTTGTACTTACTGGAATAATTTAGTTGCTGATATTCGCTGGTCTGAGGTCTGGTCACTCCCTCATAAATTTTTGCTAACCAATAAAGTTAAAGAAGTGTCTTTCCGTATAATCCATAAATATTATCCAACTAACTGCTATTTGAGTAAATTTATTTACTTTTTTAATTATTATTTTATTATTTATTTATATGACAAACAGCTTTTAGCTTAAAGGAGGGATATGCAGTGAGAATTCTATGTATTTTTTGTTATAATATTTGCATTTGTCATAATGTATTGATGGTAAACAATAAATTATGATGTTTAAAAAAAAATCACCAAAATCCATAATAGATTAGGGGTATGGGAGCAAATTTAACTCCAACCAATCAAAATCTGCTACCAGTAAGATTGATTGGCCGAATTAGCTGTCCGTCAACAGCCAAAACCAGAAACAGAAACCTATCTGCGGTAATATTGTCAATGTAAAGATTGTGACCTAGAGCACCAAGCTATCTAGGGCAGGGGGCGGGCTCATCAATCAGATTCTGTTCGAAAAATGACAAAGCGTTAAAACGGGCGCTGCATACCCCTCCTTTAATTAAGAAGCCCCTCAGCCATTGTTTAAAATGTCTGCTGTACAAAGGGGCGATAAAAATTATAATCAAAATTGTTGAAATCAAAATTGAGAAATGTAGTGCTTTTTATCCAGAAAACAGCAGCTCCCCCATTTATACCTTATATGAGATTTCCCCATCCAATATGACGGCGTACTGTATGCATGTTCGTCCTCCATAGCGGAATAGCCTAGCCTAGTTGATTAGCCTAGTTGTGTTACCACGAAAATCCCCTAATGCTCGCTTTATTTAATTAGTAAGTCAATAAGTGTGTAATCGTGACTAAAAACACACAGTATCAGTATTGATAGCCTACCGAGTGATTATTTAGAGCTTTTTCCCTGCTTACACGCATAATACATATCCAATCATGTGATCATTACTTGGTATAAAAACTTGGTACTTTATTATTATTAAGTATATATTAGTATATGTATATATTATTTTTAAAACCAAGGCTACAGTACAGTGTCTCAGAGATGCCACCTGGAGGTGGTGCGTCACTGAAATTAAATTCAGTGAAATACCGAAAGGGTGAAATGCCGCGACGGCACCGCTTTAAGAGGGCCCACATCTGTATTCGTAGGCTGTCAAATGCCAACTACACAATCAATCCGACAAAATAGCTAATTTTATGCTAACTGAATGCTAACAAAACTTCAGCTAATCATGCATAATTAATCTACCGGTATCTAGCAAAATGAAATACATAACGTACTGAATCTTATTCAGTGTGGTGTCTCTTGCCTCCCTCGTATAGTTTCCATATTTGGAAAGAATGAAAAGTAATCCCATTATCTACCTTTTTTTTGTTTGTTTGTCGTGCGATTGGCTGTTACAGCCCACTATATACAACAGTGTTGATCGACCATGTTGAAAATAAAGTGTAACAGAGTTGAACGGGTTGAGATGATGACCGGTGACATTGACAGATGTTGCCGATATCCTGCAAAGTTGGCCGACTTCCTGTCGATGACATCACATCCCCATTCCCTATCCAAGGGACTCATAATGAGTGTATGAGTAATGCAGCCAGGACAACTCTTCAGTGAAGCCAGCCAAGATACTACCTCTTAAAGAGTTACATTTACTACAACCAGCGTACCACACATCATTTACTATCTCAACGTGGCTTAAAGACATAATTACCAGCTCTCTCAACTGCTGGTATTCAAGGACAGGGCAGGGAGGCCTTGATTTGGTTGCTAGTAGCAACCTGGCCAATGTGTTCCAGAACTTTGGGAGGACACTCAGAAATGTTCACACATTTTGGATTTGTGGTGTATACCTTTTTTGCTAGCACTGCTGCTTGTCAGCTGCCAATTGTTCTTCATATTGATAGAGCAGATGGTTGGCAGGCCCTGCCGGCTCCTTTGCCTAATGTTAATCAGCTCCAGACGTATTAGGCAGAATGTGATAATGCCCTCTGTGGTCTATCTGATGGCTATCAAATATGTCCCTGCAGTGAAGCGGGAGTGGAACTAGCTGCACCCTAATTCCTTTGAACGAGTTTACTAGTCATCAGGATGAAATATTGAGATGGGACAGGCAGTTTGTTTGTGGGCAATCATTAGATAAGATGGAGTTAAAGCTGTGTGTATAAAGCTGTGAGACTTTCCCCTTTTTTTGTTCATTTGGAGCTTATGAGATCAGGGTTTGCATTCACGATGTGAACTAATACAGATTAGCAATTTTCACGTCAAGATGAAATTTAACTGGGGTTCCTATTCGCAATTGAAGGCTCTAATGAGGACGAGTAAAAAATAACCACTATCATGGTCTTCAGGATGAGGTGTCATTTATCACGGTCTTCGGGATGAAGGCTTTTTTCCAATTCAGATGAGATTCAATGAGAATGCTGATGGGAAACCTACTCAATCGATCTTTGTTTACCAGTTATATGTATAAGTGTGTGAAAAATTGTATTACAGGGAATGCACCCCGAACACACATTGGCATGCTCTCCATTATTTGAAAGAAAGCTGGATTACCCAGTCAAGCTAAAGGCCATCCTTATCAATCTGACTGGCTGCCCAAGCCTTACTTAAGCTTTCACATCACGTCCCTGAAGATGTAGTGTGGTGGTTAAGACTCTTGCCTCTGGAGCCCCACCACAGTGCTTGAGTAGCTCAACTTCAACAAGAGTTGGGCAAGGTAAAGTATTGATTTCCTTCGCAGTCCCTATTCTACACTGTCGCTTTTGGAACCGGCGTATCGGTCCAACGGCATGCAATGGAATGTCACCATTTATGGCATCTGCCATTCACCCTGATAACGTGAATATGAATTTCCTGTGAAGGACAATAAAGATTTATTATTATAATGTATCACATTCGTGATTACCTTAGGCCACAACTGAAAGCTGGCACCAAGGACAGCATACTGTAGGTATGACTATTTCCCAGTTTGTGTGTGCGTGTGTGTGTGTGTGTGTGTCTGTGTGCGCGTGTGTGTTTGAGTGTAATGAATTGACTTATAAACATTGACATCAAGCCAATGTGCAACACGTGGGCGTCATACTTTTTACACATTGAATTAAACATGCCAGAAGTTCTACTGCTACACTGTTCTTGCCAGATCACATTTAATATGGAAGTCCATGATATATAAGGCATACTATATCACAAGAATATGCAACAAAACTTAGAAAGAAACCTACTTTGTCACAGCTTCACCTGGAAAAAGGGAAACACATTCAAATCTCCTGTATAAGCAAAAAAAAAAAAAAAAAGGAAAAAAGGCGTCTTACATATGGGAGGCCCACAGCCCGATTCCTCTCCACAGTCTTTTTGACCTCATTGAGGCTTCCGTAGTCCCAGCGTGAAAGCTGGAACCCGAGGGACCAGAAGGGTGGAATAACAGGCCGTCCAATCAGCTGGAAGAAGCAAACCCAAACAAAAGCAATGATCGTGGAAAAGTCACTTATGGACTTAAGTCCCTTGATGTAAACATAACAAAATAAGATATCCTGCTTTATTTTCTATGAATAGTGGTTTGAAAAACCTCCCCCTTTGAGTTTTCATCATTGAAAATTATATAGGGGTGGAGAAAATAAGCCAGTGTATTTGTGTAGCTCACCAGAAGAAACTCCTGCACCACTTGTTCTGGTGTGTCTCCGAAGAGAACGTAAAAGTCAAGAACTCCTCCGATCGTCCTGTAGGTCACTGCTGGTGCTGGCTGCAGAGTCACTTCTAAAATGGGATCCACACAATCAATATGAGTATAAACACACACACACACACACACACACACACACACACACACACACACACACACACACACACACACACACACGAAGAGAGAGCCAGACTCCTATGTGGCGCCCAATGACATATTCCCGGGTGGGAAGAGCAGATCTGAGTGTGTGTGTGTGTCTGTGTGTGTGTCCGTGTTCATGTCACACACAATCGACAATTCCATCAATGCGCTCAGAACTGTATATACGCTCGCTGCCTTTCGCAATTCCTCCGACGTGAGACGGCAAACATGAAAGAAGCTGCCCTCACATCTTCCTCCAGCCTGCTTGACCCTGGGCAGAGGCCTGCAGAGCATCATTGTTTCCTGCAGCGTCCTGCTGGTCTGAATTAGCCTTCAACAGTGGACCATTACTGCAAAGATGAATGCAAGTCCTGAGAATATTAGAAAATCATAGAAAACATTTCATTCACATACAGCTGCGGGACTTCTGGCTGCCTGCTCAAATGACTAAGCATTTTTAAATGTTGTTTATGCTTATATATGCAAATTAATGAGTAGATCTATTAGACGAGTTTGCAAAAACGTATCCGGTTTTGCAAATAAATCAACAGTTACTTTTGAATAAAGAAACATTATAATGTGAAGTCCTCACCCTGGTGCTTCATTGATAGTGTTTATAGTGATTAGCAATGTTTTAATTGTTAACTAAAACCAGGATGAACCAGTTCTCACAGATGAACTCTCTTCTTCTTCTCCTCTCCTGCTTCATCTCTCTCTCTCTCCCTCTGTGTGTGTATCTCTCCCTCCCTCTCTCTCCCCCTCTCTATCTCTCTCCTCTCTCTGTCTCTCTCCCCCTCTCTCTCTGTCTCTCTCTCCCTCTCTCTGTGTCTCTGTGTGTGTGTCTCTCTCTCTCTCTCTCTCTCCCTCTCTCTCCCCCCCTCTCTCTCTCTCTCTCTCACCGTCTCTCTTATTTTTATCTCTCTTCAAACAGTCTGTTATTTTCTCTTTATCCTGCACTGTCTCTCTCTCTCTCTCACTCTCTCTCCTCCTCCCTGTTTTTGGCTGGAGAGTGAGTTCTGTGTTTGTCCCCACTGGCCAAAGCTTTTACGGCTACCTCCATTA
>OMPB01123977.1:1813-20474 GCA_900312615.1 Stylephorus chordatus | reverse complement strand
CAGGGGAAAACCCATAGGGGCAAACCGGCATCGGCAGGTGCCATAGAGAGCCACAGTGGCGCATCATTGCAGGACCCAGGAAGACAATTCCCCATTCATTTTGCTCATAGACAACTTTAAAGACTCTCTTTTGAAGTACTTCTAGTGATTTATGACTTACCGTCGATTTCGGGATTATATATTGTAATACCAGCTCACGATATATGTTGTTTTTAAAAATTGTTTCGGGCTATATTTTACGTAGTTTTATTTTTTATATATATATAGCCCGAAACGATTTAAACAAACATATATATTTAAACAAACATATATCGTGAGCTGGTATTAAAATATATAATCTCGAAATCGACGGTAAGTCATAAATCACTAGAAGTACTTCAAAAGAGTCTTAAAAGTTGTCTGAGCGAAATGAATGGGGAATTGACTTCCGGGGTCCAGCTTGACGTACCCACCGCGGCTCCCTATTAAACGAACGGGAGGGTAAATATTCTCTAAAATAATAAAATATTTTGTTGATAAGAAATAATGTGTTTGCCGAAATTCTGACAGGATTTGGTAAAAGTTTAATTGACCAAGTTCGACAAGGGTATAGACCTTTCGGCACTTTCTGTAATTGAACTGAGAGATTAAATTACTACGCAAATGCGTAGTCTGGTCTGTCTGGTGATGACAGTCTACTACAATAGTAGTGTTTTTCAAAATGTCAAGTCATACCGTTATATACACATGTACCTACATGTTCACCTTTTATATGTCCCGTTTGATTATTGGTATATATATGCCAATAATTATCAGTTTACGGAAAGGAAATTCTTAATGCCTTTCAACACAATTATTTCGAAATTAACGACATTACTCACATACATACAAATTATTTTATTAGCGGTCTATACACGTGCCCATATCTATATTAGCGGTCTATACACGTCTTCATTGGTTCAGAGGGCTAGAATATACTTGGCTTTTACTTCATAAACAAATGTGATATAAGAAATAGACACTACCATATGACATTACAGGTAACTATTAATGACCAATGGACTAAATACTAGAATCTTGTGGATTCGTTTTGAGCTGCCATTGTTCATTTGTGCATTAAAGTATTCGAGAAAACTACCTCAACCGGTTCCTTATAACCCACGCGTGCTTTTCAGGTCATGCGTCACAAGGTCAAATTCGAAACCCATGTGTGAGACTACCTCCCCATCCTTGATGAATGGCCCAGCAGTGTATCAACTAATAGTATGCGACATGAAAGATCTAGTCGCTTGCTTTACTGGAAACTAAATATTTTCAGATTTATTTCAATTGCCAGCATGTCCTGCATCCCAAAACGGATGAGAAACCCTTGTACAGCATATCATTTTGTGTTGAGTTGAGTCATTCAATTTGTCAGGAGAAAACCTTTGGCTGACAAACAATCCCAAAATTTAGTCCATCCAATCATTAGCATTTGTATAGCAAGCTGATTAGAAACACCGTAACTAGTAACCGTTTTTGGGATGCGTGTCCTTGCTGTTGAGTAATCAAAGATAGCTAGCTAGGACTAACCTAGCTATCAAGCATTTAAGGGGTTCAAATTATCTGTCGGAGAGAAAACCATCATCTATAGCAAGCCATACGTGTTAGACAAATGCCCGTAAACAGATTTACATGATTGCTGAAAGGTAAGTACTTACTTGTAAATCAAAGAGTTGGCTGTTATCACAGGTCTATAAGACGGAATGATATAACGTGAAAAGGAGAGGGCAGCGGTGCAGCGCAAACGATCTTTGGAGACAGTACTGCACATGGTCTATTACATCCGGGTAGTTAAACTCTGTACCCAGGACTATGCATAAATGTATTGAAACTATTACACGGTTTATAAACTTTGATTATGAAGGTGCCTACGGCAAATGCATGAATATATGATGAAAATATGTTAAATATATTTCTAATGTATTTTTTGTTATATATATGTTTAATTTCAAATATCAATGCATATATTAGTAATGCTCGTTCCGGGGTACAGAGTTCCAGAATTTTCGCGTGGTGCCATTGGAGAAAAAAGAGAGGTCAAAGTTGACGTTGTGCAATAATGATGATTATTGCAATGACCAAAAAACGATTACAATATTTTTTAAACATGTCATTAATCTACATGTATGATATAGTCACAGATTTGTGCATTAATACCATATATTGGAGAATATATTATGGCCTTTGCAAATAGAATATTCTAGCATAAAGTCAACGATCAACTTAAAGGCACTCAATGCGCATGCGCGAGATCTTTCTGGCTATTTCCTCACGTGGAAAATTCTCCTTCAGTCAGTGTGTCAGATCCATGCTCAAGAAGAAATCGGGGTATAGCAGCTTAAGACCACTTGAACAAAATGGTAAGATATTTGTGAGCAAAACGTGGGTAAGCTATCATAACAATTGTAGCTATATCAATTTGATTTGCAAAGTTTTAAAAAGATTATTGATATGGCAAGCTATCTGACCTAGCTTGAGTAAGAGCAGCTAGCTACCATTGTGTTAGCTGATGGTTAACTTTGATTCATTCAAGGTCAAGCAGTAAAGGAGAAAAATAATACGTACTTGCAGTCACGATATATTACACACTGAGTAGAATAAGTCTCTCATTAGCATACCAGCTAGATCCTGTGGTAAAGTGGCGGGGGTTCAATATGTGTGCGTATTGTATTGGGTATTAGTAACAATATCATTAAACTGTTTCGTGACAAAAGTCTAACTCGAATGTGTAACATACACTTTGGAGTAAGATTCATCCTTGCAGTAATGATATGCTATATTGAGTAAAGAATGAATTATAAGGGTATTTGATGGTGTGGGCATCTATCTTCGAAATTAAATTATAATTTGGTTTATTTTATCAGCCTTAATGGTCAACACATATAGTTTAACACTAGATTTTACATTGACATTTTATTTGTGGTACTTTGTGGTTAATTGTGCTAACGTCATGGCATGTCTATTGTGTAACCTCATCAACTTGGTCGGTGCGACCTTTTGCTAAAACGGGCTATATTAGCATGTTATTAATTAGAAATGTAATGAATCTTTAACACGAACATGGAACCTATTTCTGTTTGCTCATTATTTTATTTTGTCTTTTTAGTACTTTTATAGTACTAAACTTTTATAGTACTTTTTAATAGTACTTTTTGCACTTTTTGCATGTATAATCACACAATTTGTATAGCCTATAGTCACACAATGGACAGCCTCAATAGAAAATAGCTATTTTCAATGTTTATAGGTTAAACCTCTTTCACACTAAATGAGCAGTATTTCAATGTTATATCACCTGCTGTAGAAAAAACATTCAGACCTTGTTAACTGACAAGCTTTGTTATATATTGAGGGTAAATCAATCTTGTCACTTGGTATCCTTGACCCCATCCCTGCTTGTTTATCTTCTCTGGGACATTCAACTTGCTGGAACCAGGATGCTGCTTTTTAGCTATCTTCCCCCACCCTCCACCTCGTTCCCCAACAACCTTCACTCAAGTACATCCCATAATATATAGTGTTAGACAGGAGGCAGCTGTTGTCCCTGGCCCTTTTTTCCCTGTAAGTCGGGATAAGATAACATGCTGTAAAGAAATGCTCCTGTTACGTTCGGGTCAAATTGACCCTTCTAAAGTTTTCAAATCTAGGGGAAAATACTTAAATATAAGATTGGTCTTTGGCACAAATGCTCTTTGTCAGATTATATTAAATTCTTGTTAATTGTGTAGAGACTGCCTTCAATTAAGTACTTTAGCTCATGTCCCTGCTGTAACCCCACATTATTTTTCTAACAAAATAACCACACTGATTAATCAGTGTTGTTTAATAGAATGATGTATGCATCTAAAACTTTACTTACTTACAAGGTGTGATTAGACATGTGGAAATTGAGGCATCGTGGTGAAACATTCAACAGCCCAGGATGAATGAAGATTGTTACAGAACATTTAATTATAAAACCTGTTCTGTTCGACCTATATCACTCAAAATTATACTATACAAATTCTTCATCCAAGATGAAGAATATATGCTGCTGTATGTACTGGTCTACTGGTGTTTACTAAAGTATACATTATAACTCTAGGACTGTTGCAACAGTTTTGTATACAATCCAGACTATACAGTATGCCCTGAAGCATGGCTTGGCAGTAATTGACTCAAGAGAGACCCCTGGTGTTCATAATTGGCGAAAACTTCAAACCTCAAAGTTTATAGATTGTACTAGAGTTAGAGAAATGTAAACGGTTTTATATTCAGAATTGCATTAACTTTGCTTCTAACTCTTGCTAATGTGAATTCAACTCCCTTATGTTTTTCCTTCATTCTGCTCTCATACAGGCCTTTAGAAAATTCCTCCCAATGTTTGACCGGGTGTTGGTGGAACGTCTGGCAGCAGAGACTGTGACAAAGGGGGGCATTATGCTACCAGAGAAGTCCCAGGGCAAGGTGCTGCAGGCCACAGTTGTTGCAGTAGGACCAGGCAGCACTCTCAAGGTACTCAAAATCTTTTTTTTTTTTTTAGCAAGACAAAAATTAATTGAGATGAGTCAACAGAAATAATGAATTCAACCATGTTTGTTCATTTCAGAGTGGACAACTGCAACCAGTTAGTGTGAAGGTTGGAGAGAAGGTCCTCCTTCCAGAGTATGGGGGTACTAAAGTACTTCTGGACGACAAGGTATGTTGTCAGAGTATTTTATTTGCCAATATCATGGGCATAATGTTATTTGTCATAACATAATCTTTTTTTTAATCTTGCAGGACTATTTCCTGTTCCGTGATGCAGACATTTTGGGGAAATATGTAGATTGAATAATTTTCTATATAGTATGTAATGTCCCTTCCATCCCAGAAGAGAATATTGTAAGGTTGCCTCATTACTGTCTTTTATTTGTCATTCAATTGTAAATAATTCTACTCATGTTTTTGTTACAGTAATAAAAGTGAACTGTTCAATATGTTCTGTTTTGTCCTCATTTAATACAAGTGTTGGCATGAATCAATACTCGGAAGTAAAAGTGAAATGGCCTTTTTATTTTTTAGATTTTATTAACTAGGAACTATTATGATGGTGGTGTTTAAAATAAATAAATAAATAAATACACGTTATTGGGGTGTATCATACATATCAAACTGATAGTTCCGTCGAATGAGGAAAACGTTCAGCACAGCGTCTCATTTGCATCCGGGTATTCTGTCGAGATGGTCATGGCGGAGGGTACTGCAGTTCTCAGGAGGAATCGGCCTGGAACCAAGGCAAAGGTGCGTTTTCTTTAGTTTAGACAAAGGTATAATACAAATCACTATTCTCATGAATGCTTAATTTCATTTCTAAGTTGTTCGTTTTCTCGTCTATATTGTGTATAAGTGGGTCATAGACAACAGGGCTTGGTCGGGAACTGGCCAGCTGACTGCGACTCAATTTCCTGTGGTCGTAATTTTGTTCCATGGAGATGTCTTTTATCATATGCATAGTGCAAAAGACAATGTTTTCATCCATCCTGATTAGCATTCCCTTATTTTGGGAAAAAAAAAAAAAAACGCAGAAATATTTTCTGTAAATGGTAGAAGGGGTTGTTTGGCGAACTGGTGCCATATCCTCGCTAAATGCTAACGCTAACTGCCATGGACAATCCAACGATAGCTGGGTAGCTTGTTTTCGAACTGTTTACTAGATAAGATATATTAATATTAACGTTTCGCTATTTAATGTTTATTACATTGTAAATCCAATTTCCTCGTAGTACAACGCAAAATGTTACTGACTATTAACTAGCTTGCTTTGCTAACGTCAGTTAACGTCAGCCAAATAGCTTTTGCAAGACTGCGGCAACTTTCTCATTGAATAAGTGTGGACTAAGTTGTCATTCTTCAATATCCAGGATTTCTACAACTGGCCAGATGAATCCTTTGAAGAGATGGACAGCACGCTTGCTGTCCAACAGGTGAGTTGTTTTGTCATTTAGTCTTTGGTCAGCCATCCAAGTTTAAATAATTGCAATTATCTCCCTCTTCACTGTATTATTAGTACCATACAGATGCACATTTAAACATATCTGCGTTGTGTCCAGATGGTAACGTCAAAATGTTTACATGCTGACCGAGGCTTTTCTGTCCTGTGACCACTTTTACAGTACATTCAGCAGAATATACGGTCCGATTGCTCCAACATCGACAAGATACTAGAGCCCCCTGAGGGTCAAGATGAGGGAGTCTGGAAGTATGAGCATCTCAGGTTTGTTAATGTGGAGTGAAATTGAAAAGTCTGGATTTGCAACATAACAAAACACATTTTCTTTTTTTTTTTTTAATGTATTGTGATTTGTTCTCAATTACAGGCAATTCTGTCTGGAGCTAAATGGACTTGCAGTCAAACTGCAGGTTAGTGCATTTTTCATCCCAAGTCAAGGCTATCATAAAATGAAACAACCTCATAAGTGTAATTTCTAAGTGCTTTGGGCATCAATATTAGTTTTAGACTGTGTTGGAGATGTAAACCATTTTTAAGGTGTCTTTTCTGAACTCTTGTCCTCAGAGTGAGTGCCATCCAGAAACCTGCACCCAGATGACCGCCACAGAACAGTGGATCTTTCTATGTGCTGCTCACAAAACCCCAAAAGAGGTGAGCTTTGACCCATCGCCTTATGAAAAGTCCAGTTTACTTGTTTAGCGTCAGGATGTCATAATTGTTATTTTGGTGTTACTAATAATCTTGATTTATCCTAAAAAAATTGACTGATGTGATATCAGGTTCATTCTGGTTATATGTTTAGACATTGTCTTGATGGATGTACCGAGATGCGTCTTGCTTGCTACTGCTATCTTAAACTTAAATCCTACATCTTTGACAAGAATCATCGACCTAATTTAACTGACTGTATCAAAACAATCTTTGCTATATATAAAACCAGCCATCTTTTTTCCCCCCCTTTCTTTTGGCTGCGTTCAGTGTCCTGCCATAGACTACACCAGGCACACACTGGATGGTGCTGCTTGTCTACTCAACAGCAACAAATACTTCCCAAGCAGGTCTGTCTCAATTGGCCCCCAGTGAACACGCGCAGTGCCTGAGTGGGCTTTAAGAAGAGCTTTCATGACTTCTGCTCTGACTTCCAGGGTTAGCATCAAGGAGTCATCGGTGGCGAAGCTGGGCTCCGTCTGCCGTCGCATCTATAGGATATTTTCTCACGCATACTTCCATCACCGCCAGATATTTGACAAGTATGAGGTGAGTGTATTGGAAAAAAGCCGTCAATTTTAACCATAGAGAAGCCAAACTGAGTGCCTTTTTAAATCCAAAGGTAGAGGGAAGCAGTATGATTTCGTTTTTAATCAATAGATATCCCTGACTTGTACTTGGCCACTGCAAAGCCTACATGGATTCAGTAAATGGGAAATTCATGCTCTTTGAAGGATGCACAACAAGTGGTCAATCAAGCCTCCCTTTAGGAATGCATGAGATGACATTTTCATTTAATCAGCATAACATTGTTGGATTCGCCTCATTTCAATGTGGCCCGTGTGCTTAGCTTGTTCTAACACTATACCTAACAAAAGACAGACTCACACCTGCTGTAGGCTGACCCCGAGACCCACCATGAACACTTTTGTGCACGCAGAACGAAACCTTCCTATGTCACCGGTTCACGCGTTTTGTGATGAAGTACAACCTGATGTCCAAGGACAACCTGATTGTGCCCATCCTGGAGGAGGAGGAGGTCCAGAACACCTCATCAGCTGGCGAGAGCGAAGCCTGAATATGATGATGACGCGGCCGCCATAAGGGAGACACGTGCACGCGTTCATAGCTATATGTTATAAATTACACAAACACTACCGAGAAGATACGTTCACTATTAACAGCTTCCCGTTGGTCAGATAGACGGCATACATATATCCCCTTACACATCACACAACAGTACAACTCTTGGAACAGGAATGCCATTTGAACCCCTTCTCATTTAGTCACCTGTGTTAATCTCTCTTAGGACACACAGATGTATTCTAGTTGATATACAATTCGGCTGTCATTAGAACAGGCACGAATATTTGTAACATCTTATTTATACTTCCTGCATTCCTGTTGATTCACACCAGTGTCTAATGCTACTGGGACAGTTTTTGGCTTGGCTCTTATACTAACGCTACTCTGGATAGAGAACATTGCTTGAAGTTTTCAGGCAGCTGGATTTTCAGTACCCATGTATTCGTGATGGGTATCTGGTCTGTTGACAATGGTGCACACATACACGAACACACATTGTTTTGTATATAAAGCCCCCTCCTCCCTTTTAGCTTTTAAATCAAGATCATGTTTTATGATCCTTCTTTACATTTTTGTTTGTTGTCTTCTCTATTTGCTTGTTGCCTAATGGCTGGGGGGTTATCCAATGGAATGGATCACTAAATTAGCCCACAGACTTCAACATCTTATAAAACGAAAAACAGAAATACACATACCGTAGATGTGGCTCGTGTCGTAGTGAACAAAGGAATCTAGTTTTGTACGTGTGCTAGCAGTCAATGATGCTATTTCTCCTTGTGGCTTCTGAAAGTCTATTTAGAGAATATTTAGGAAGGCTTGTTGGCTAACTCTTTGATCCTGGTTTTGTGACATGCCCCCATTATAAATGTTTTAAGTGTGTCTGATATTTCCCTTTCCTCTACATAGTAGAAACGTGACTTGGCTGGTTGAAAAATAAAGCTCTGAAGGCTGGTTTTAAACTGGTCCCAACATTTCAGATGAACAACTACATGGAAAGACTGAAATGAAGACACATTTAAGTATAGGAGCACAACATACCGTTCCCTTATCTCTATCCCCTTTCATAATTAAGTTATTTTGTGGGAGAAGTGTCTTTGCTACCCACTTTTTATTTTTTTAAATAGACTTAAGATTTTGTTACTGTTGACATTTACATGTCTGTTAATAAAAAATTAATTACCCAGCTGGCTGTGTCCTTATTTTTCCTCTCCCTCTGGAAATTGTGCCTTTTCTTTACATGCATACTAGATTGATGTAGCGAATGCTGTGTTTCGTGAAATGCATCGTTTGTTTCTATCGGATTGATGTATGTGGAACCATGGAAATATTGTTTGGGAAGAGGTGTTGGGATTATACATGTAAAGAATACCCACCATTCACAGCTAAGGGAAAACAACTAGGCCTGCAGTAAACCATTTTAATGTAGTAAAAAAAAAAAAACAATGGAAAATACATATTAAACGCATACAATTTTCCAAAAGGAAAGACCGGAATATAATACTGCCGTTGGGTGATTCCTGAAAAGGACTTTTAACGTTTCAGTTAACAAACCTGAAGACACCTCCCCAGCAATTATATTTATTCTTACAGTAAGCATTTAACATGGACAGCAGCATGGATCCCTATCATAAGTCAGTTATCCTTTCTTTGCATTGAAAATGGGTATTTCTTCAACATTCGTAGCAGTGGAATTGTGAGTGTGTATCCCACCAGTACCACGAGGCTGGGAAACAAAAACCATTTGCAGTAGTGACAAGAGAGGACTAAGAACAATGGTAATGTGACACATTAAAAAGTTTGTGAAAATCAGTGAACCATAGGGGAAACACGAAGGCAAACCCCAACTTGCATACAAAAGAAAATCACCTGATATGACATTGCAAAATTACTAATCACACATTCTGAGTGCATCCTCTTACAAGTACTGTCAACTTCTAATTCAGTAATTAGCTTAATCCAGACAGATATCAATCTTCCCAAATGTGTCTATATAGTACAAAGATGGATGAATGTTTCAGTCTGATGAGATTGTAGCATAATGCATACAAGAGCAGGGCACCTCTAAAACGATTCAGTTTCCATGTCAGCTTGGGTTGGAAGGAACATGACAAAGTGACGATAATTTCTGGATTTTGGAAGTTTTCCAAAAATGGCCTCCTAGAAGGGGCGACTCAGGAAAACTTACTACAAACAACCGTGTTCCAACCATGGAAACCAAATGAAACGTTGATGGCACAAAACACTTCCATTTTGTTGACTTTCCTGTGGTCTGAATTATTTTCGTGTGTGAACATTCCCGAGGCCAAAAAGCATTTTCACATATGTACCTTGAAACAATAGCTTAGAGCTTGACGATTGACTTTTATCTTAAAGTAGCCCTGCACATCAAAACTGTCATCTACAGACTAGTTACAATGCCCCAAAACAATTCTTAATCTGCAAGTAATATACTGAACATCATTATGGCTTCATAAAAATACAAAAACACCAAAAAGTGCCAGGTTTGCTCTCCTCTATGTTACAGTCTACTAATGGAGGGAAGATTAAGGGAACACTTTTCCTAGCACCTTCACACTACAACAGTTCTGCCATCTATTATCATGCTGATGAAGTCCTTCTGATTATACAATATGTAGAGGGAATGCTGGCCAAAAACGGCCAGCTGTTCTCACAACCAATGAATTTCCATCCTTTATCCATCAATCTCTCAATTTATACATACTTTCAGTCAAAGATGGGGGTGGGTGGGGTGGATTGGAAGGTTTAGGAAAAACCATGGGAGGTTGAAGAGGTGTACATCTGGCTGTCCTGATAGTTACTCTGCTCTACATGCAGGTAACCTCTGCCTTGCCCTCCTCCTGCTCAAAGCCCCCCTCCTCCAGGTGGGACAGCGCACTGGGGTATCCGCCGCCAAACACCGGGAAGCCCCCTATTCCCCCTGCGGTAGGGGACAGTTCCTCGGGAGGCAGAGAGCCGACTATGGCCTGGCTGATGGAGTGGCTTGAGACATCGCTCGGCAGCGACGTGGCCTGGAGATGGGAAGGGGTGAAGGTGAACATTTTAAAAGGTCAAATTTCAAATAACGTTTTATTTCTTATATCCATCAACCAAGTCTACTTAACACGTTTGCTGTTTATAAGAAAGGCCAAAAAGTAAGACTATCTAATTATTTTGCAGAGGAACTCTTTCCCATTAAAACAAACGACAAGAGGCCTATTAAAATAAGACCGGATTGATGTCCAAGCTATTTGCCTGGAAACCCATTGCAATTCAAACGTTGTCCCACAGAGAGCAGTGTTGTAACTCTTATCGGCTTGTTCTTACCAGTACACTAGTAAGCAGAGCCTATGAGGTGATGCCATCATGTTTTCGTTCATGTGCATTTTCTTAAAGGTCCCCTATTGTAAAAATGGCTTTTTCCAGTGTTTTGCATTGTTTCACGCAATGTGGGGTTGTTCCAACAATGACAAAATATGAAATCGGTACCAAGTGCAGTTTCTGCTGTTCAGCTGTGACAAGATTCAATTCTGAAACAAGCCGTTCAGAATTGAGTTTTTTCGAAGTCGAAGAGGCGCCGACCAATCACTGTTAAGCTAATATCTGCAGAGTAAACAAACGTTATAGATCGCTATCGAGTCCTACTACTAACTACTAACTAGCGTGAGTATGGGCGGAGCTCAGCCAAAAACGGCTTGTAAGTTGGAAGGGCAGAAAGAGGTGCACCAAAGTACTTGATTAAAAATACAAAAACAATTTTATTGAAAAAAACCTTACAGATGTGTTCCATAGACTCACAGGAATTGTTTAAAATTGCCCAACAATGAACAATATAGGACCTGTAAAAGGTGTTGTACTACTCTCAGAACCGTAATTTTGTGTCGGTGTGTGTGTGTGTGCGGTGCGCATGTGTGACTCATGTAGCATTAGCAACTTTCGTAGATGGGGCGGCAAAATTATATCTTGCCTAGAGCGCCAACATGGCTATGGCCGGGGCTGGGTAGAGGTACAGTAGAGAGCGAGGTATGACACTGTTGCTGACCCTTGGTCGTTCTCCATTTTTGATTCTTCTGGGTTGTGAACTCTAATGGGAAATCTATCTGTGGTCGGTGGCAACCAGTGAGTGTGCAAGCCCTAGAAAAGCATCCCATTCCAAACTTTTTTTCTCTTAAGTTTTTTTTTCCCCTGTGTCTGTCATCTAATTGTCTTTGGTAATTGGTAGTTTAAGAATACATTGTTCAATTTACTTTACTTTTAGGGCATTTGGCAGACACTTTTGTCCAAAGCGACTTACAATAGGTACATATGTCATAAATGACTTACAAAGTGCAAAAGAGAATGTACATTTGTCAATAATCATAGCAATAATATCTCCCAGTTGGAGGAGGTAGTAATTCGATAGAGTTACCCGAATAGGTATCGCTAAGCTACTGCAAATAAGCTAGTAAATAAGCAGTAATATATGCAGTAATAAGCAGTAATATATGTCAGAAATGACTAAATATAAGCAGTACATATGTCAGAAATGACTAAACAGATGCAGAGTCAAAAGGTACATTAGTCCGGAAAAGAGCAGTAATAATAATAGTAATAATATCTCAGTGAGGGCTGGTAATAATTAATAAATAAATTACATCAAAGTTGGGAGAGGGCCTAACTAAGGGGAGAGTAGGTGGACTCTGAAAAGATGAGTCTTGAGTCTTCTCTTGAAGCTGGGGAGAGACTCTGCTGTCTGACAGCCGCAGGGAGCTCATTCCACCACTGTGGTGCCAGGACGGAGAAGAGCTGTGACTTAGTTGAGCGGCCCCTACCTCCTCTCAGCGAACCAATCAGTGGAACCAGTCAGGCAGCTGAGGTGGTTGACCGGAGCGCCCGACCAGGAACATGGGGTTTCACCATCGCTTGGAGGTACAGTAGGCAGGGGCAGTTTGGTTGACAGCCCTGTATGCCAGCAATTTACTTCATTTTCCTACTGACTTTTTCTTATTAACACTGTGTAAAACTTCTTTTGACATCAGAGTTAACAGAAAGGCAGACGGATTGAACTGTGAAATATTAAAAGCGAGATACTTTGTTTTTTTTTGTTGTTGCATGGACTTGGAAAGAAAGCTTTTGTACACCAGCCCTTAAGGCAGGTGTAGCCCCAGAGACTTCTAAAAGTGAAACTTAAGCCCAGAGTTAACCTTCTGATCTAAGCTCATTTTAAAGTTTGCTAGTGTCTCAGCTTGCACCGATTTTTTTTTTTTAAGTTCCCCATGATCACACCAGAGGATATGATGAAGCAGGGTGGGCATTTACACCAGGATCTGCCAGGCCCTGGCACACACCCCGAGGGAACAGCTGCTGGTTGAATCATGCACATGGCTGCTGCTCCTGTTGGCTAGCTGTCAGTATGACCTTGTGAGGAGGTACAGTAGACATTCTCAATGTGTTAGGCCAATGTGAAACCAACCTAAGCTAATCACTTAGAGATCCTAACCGATCTATTAATGCTTTGATTGGTCCCAATTCATTATGTGCACTGCTTTGCTTACGATGAGTGTGGATCCGGTTCTGGTAATGGAGCAAAATGGGCTGTGTCAAAATTAAAATAAGAGCCAAAATCGGTTGCGGTGCATTAGCAGAAGTGCGCTGCCACAGAGAAATTGGCTTTGGTTTGAAACGGGTCAGGAAGTTGAGCGTTGCCTTGTCTCCGTGTGCCATTTCCTCCCTCTCAGTGATCATTTAGAATCTCTTGACAGCCAGGCAAGACAGTCACCAGCCAGTCATGCTCGTGTTATGCTAATTATTCTAGAAAGAGAGAGATGGAGGAGGTGGTGCTTCATTATGATGTGTTTGTTTCCTGTAGAAGCCAGCCGTCATCCTTCTCTTCCGTGATGTGCACACAGAGACTACCAGGATATATAAGCTTTGGTTTACGCTCATGATACTTTGACTTATGCTGTGGTGACCAGGGTTGGGCAAAGCAACAAAGGGCTGTGTAGAGAAAGCTATGGTAGTTGTCGGAGGTTGTATATCTTTGATCTGGGCTCCATGTCTCCCCTGTGTTGGTTTGAGTGCATGTCAAAGCTCTAAAGTTCTATTTTGACCTTTTTTTCTAAATGCTAGGCGTGTTCCAGTGTTTTGTTTTGAAGGTAAATTACACAGATTACAAAATGTTTGGTAAATTTCATGTTTTCTTAAGGGGTGGTAGTAGTTTTCCCTCAGGTCATCCAAGACTTTACGAAGTAGGCTATTTATATACAGTATATATGATAGGTCATGCTGTTATTGAGGGACATCTAAAAGATTTGTACAACTTAGCCAACTGTCTTAAATATAGTAATTTAGGAGAAATACTTTAAAAGTTAGAAAATAGTCTGTTGGTTCCGGTTGTGGGTAGCCTAGCCACCACATGCACAAAATATTGAAATGAAAATGTTCATTTACATTTAGGTAGGACTCTGTCAATATACGTCTACACACGATTGATTTTCTGATGGGTAAGCTCTATTTACAGCATTAGTGTAATCTCCTCCCTCAGGTCATAGATCATACGATTGGAGAGTGATTGGTCGATGCAGTCTGCTGAACTGATAAGCAATCTCGGTTTGCTCCTCAGTTCCCATGCTTCATCGTTATCAACTTAGTTACACCAGTAGTGAAACGAAGTTCTCTGATAAGTTTACTCCTTCACTGCGCTTTAAAAGCGACCAGTGTAATTAAGGCTCTGAACAAGCCAATGGTTCGGGTTGTGGCGACTACGAATCATATCCTGCTTTCTAATTTACTATTTTATAGAGCAAATACTGACTTTTAAACCAGCCTTTTTTTTTTTCAGATTGTTCCAGATTCCATCATCTGATATGATTTCAACAGATGGAGCCGCGGTACAGAAAACTATACGCGGATGTTGACGGATTTCTTTGTCAGTATAATTACCTGCCTCCAATCTGAAATCATAATCATGCTAGTGGTGTCTCTTTCAGTTCTTCATGTGACTTGGATGTGAACTAGGCTCTCCCCTTCTCAAAGACATTCTAGTTCCTAAGTAGGCCGTAGTGAAGTAAGTAGGGCATGGTCGACTCCAGAGAGAAGCCTCCTATATTGCTACAGAGGAATATGAGGAGGTCCTCCTATCCTAAGAAGTGTATAGCGTCAATGAGCATTAAAATTGGTAAGAAAAAAAAGTTTCAAACAGTCATAAAAGTTGGAGTTTCTGGGGCATGGCTGTTTTCTTTTCCTATTTGTTTTTATTATAACCTTTCTGTGCACATTTTGTTCAAATCCTAAGCTATTAGGCTAAATGGTTAATGTTATCCTACAATATTATTTAAATATAAAATGTTCCCAATACGGATATAACAAGTGGAAGGATGTGTTAATAAGCGATGTGCAAGATTTTCTAGTGCTGTGTCTCTAATTGTTTACATAGTGCGTAAACAAATAGCAATACATTTATATTTATATTCTCCCCGGAGTGTAGGTTGATCCTTGAGTGAAACCAGAGTTTATTTGCCATTGTTAGCAATTGTTAGCTAATGTTATTGTTAGCCATTTTTAGCTAATGTTATTTCTAGGATTTACTTGAAAGGTCAGTGGGAACAAAAAAATCTGGGATGATGCTCTTCATTAGATATCGTCATTAAGTTTATTTATGATCTCAAGGCATATTCTGGTCAGTTGACATTGGTACAGAACACTCAAAACATTAAACGGTACAGTACCCCACCTTTAAATGCAGAGTCGCTGAATCCATTAATCTAGCATATTACAATGTAACTCATACAAGGAGAGCCAGCAGACAGTCACAGGATCCAGCCTTCGGAGTATCCTTCGCTTCATATGGTGCACGAGTGGGGTCACATTATTACACATACGCATAGAAGCATGCATGAACACACACACAAAAAATGACTTGCAGTATATATCGCTGCAGGAACAGAAACGGGGATTAGTTAGTATATTATATAATTTATTTATTAGTAAGTTAGTACAGTAGGAACAGGTTAGAACATCGGACATCAGAGCAAGAGATACGCAATTAGGGCTAGTGAAAAGGATATGCGCAATTAGTGCTACAGCTTACAACAGGATAATGAGTAATTCAAGGTGCTCTCGGATAAGCTGAGTCTTCAAGTGCTTTTTGAAGATTGCAAGGGTCTCTGCAGTCCATATTGAGCTGGGTAGCTCAATACCTTAACGTTGATCTTAAGGAGACAGAACATAAGCAAATTTTAAGCAGTACAGACATGTAACACATAAACCTTTGCAACATGTGGAAAAGTGGTTGAGAAAACTTCTTAGAGCCATCCCTTCTTCTGCTACGGGAGGCTACAGTTCCATTAAGGAGGCCTCTCATTAACATGAACGTGCAGCTAAAGATGAGGTTACCCCTGCCTCACCTCTGCTTTTTTAAATGCCTTTTAAATCTCTTCCTGCTTAAGTGCACTCTATTTCTCACTCCTTGGTCATTCCATAAGCTACTCGCTGCCTTCCTATTTAAGTATTTAAGAGCTCCTCTTTATACCAGGGAAAGATTGCCCTCACATGGACCTACTGGTCAACATTGAGGGCGTCGTGGTATCTCCTTCACCGACTGAGGAACCTCGGTGTGACCATGGACAACCAACTGTGCTGCACGACCAACATCACCGCTGTAGCTAGATCAGGTAGATTTGCTCTCTACAACAGCCACAGGATCCGGCCCTTCCTCACAAGGGAAGCAGCGCAGCTCTTGGTTCAGGCACTGGTCATCTCCCGCCTGGACTACTGCAACTCGCTGCTGGCTGGACTGCCTGCCTCTGCTATCAAACCTCTTCAGCGGATTCAGAATGCAGCAGCATGCCTCGTGTTCAACCTACCGAAGTTCAACCATGTGACCCCCCTCTTTTGTGACCTGCACTGGTTCCCTGTAGTAGCTCGCATCAAGTATAAGACACTGATGCTGGCATACAGGGCTGTCAACCAAACTGCCCCCGCCCACCTCCAAGCGATGGTGAGACCCTATGTCGCTGGTCGGGTGCTCCGGTCAACCACCTCTCCCCATAAACATTCTCCCCTCCCCCATTTATTAAAATAAAAAAACTGCACTTGAATGTTATGTCTTGGCACTTAAAACAGCAATTAGGATTGTGTTGCAACGTACTCTAGTATATATACTGTATGTATAATGGCTACCTTGTATCAAGTGCTCAGCAGCTTGTCTCTTAGTATCCTTTGAGACTAGCTCTATTGAAATCTTGCTATGCCAAAGAGGGAGATATTGTTGTTGTTCATTTCTGACAAATGTACTTCTTGTAAGTCGCTTTGGACAAAAGTGTCTGCTAAATGCCCTAAATGTAAATGTAAGTACATTGCCTTCTTCTGGAGGCCACTACATAATTTCAGGCTTCATTGCATCCACTTCCTGTGGAAAGTTTTTTTCCCCCCCAAAGCTAGTGCTGTTATTTTGCCGTTTCTTTTATGGATATGTTCCCAGAATCTCTCAGAGGCCTCAAGCCAGTGTGGCTTCATGTTGCCACTACCTGTCGATGCGAACAGGGTGTGGTTTGTTTGTCTTCCTGCTCCAGTAGTTTGAAATTAATCTGGTTGCTGAAGTAATTTTCTTGTTTCTTTAGCAGCCAATTTCTTAACCCGATCTCACACGCTTCTGTTTTAATTTATTTTTGTACGATTTGAGCTAGTGATTTAACCGACCAGTTGTAAAAATGATAATTTGCCATCACAAACACAGGATCATAGATGAATGCATGAATAGTGACCATCATGATCACCTCACTTCTCATTACATATGGTATTTATCTTAACTCTTGATCTCCGCTCTGCTCTTTGTCCAGGTGCAGGTAGGAGTCAGACGGCCATGTTGAAAGGGGGCACCACGAAGGTGGGGCTGCCCAAACCAGGGCTCCAGGAGCGAGCCAGACAGGCCTCCATGCCCACTCCCTCCACCGCACCATCCACCTCCATAAAGACCTCCAGATCCTCCAACACGCTGGCCTCGGACCTGCGTCTCAGCAGGGTGAGTACCATCCTAGTAATCCTCCAAAGTGAGTGAAAATATAGTTATATTTCAAGACCTCAAAGTTAAAACAGTCGAATGTATGGCTCCATGTGCTTTGTGGGTAAGTGTTTCATGCCTTGTGAATGATGACCCCCCCCCCTACCCTGTAGCCTGCATTAACACACAGTTTTAACAAAGGTGCAAGGTTGGGCCTCATCAAGGGATGTATATGTGTGTTTATGGTACAGCTGAAGAGAGCCATCAGCGATGATACTCTAGCCAAGCCTGCGGTGGGAGCAGGCTCTGGTTCCAGGATGAAGAAGACAGTCACTACTGGCGCTATCTCCGACCTGGCAGAGGCCCGCCCTCGTAGCTTGACTGGTAGGTAACTAAGACAACAACAACAAAAATAATAAACCTGCACTATGTCACTTTTTCACTGTGGCAATGTCAAGATTGTGTCTGTTGAGAGAGAAAGAAATCCTGGGTTGATTGGGTCTTGGGTGGATGGATTTTATTATTATTTACACACTTTTATTTTAAGTGATGTTGTTATGTTACAAATAAATACTTAAATCGATCACTCCTAATCATGTGGATTAAATTTCTGTATCACACCATCTTTCAGTCTTTTTAAAGGTCCCATATTGTAAAAACGGCTTTTTCCAATGTTTTACATTGTTTCACGCAATGTGGGTTTGTTCCAACACTGACAAAATATGAAATCTGTACCAAGTGCAGTTTCTGCGGTTCAGCTGTGACAGGAACGGCCCCTTTTGAAACAAGCCGTTCAGAATTGAGAGAGAATTGAGACGCCTCACCGACGTCGATGAGGCCGACCAATCACTGTTAAGCTAATATCTGCAGAGTAGGGGTGTGCGATACTGCAAAATTTG
>OMPB01123973.1:3320-15443 GCA_900312615.1 Stylephorus chordatus | reverse complement strand
TCATGAAAATGACCAATAAGGATCTTTTTTAAATCGAGACATATATGTCAAACATGCGTTATTAGAAATAAACGATCAGCATGTTAATCAAATAACTACACTATAAAATGTTTTGTGTTAATTATCACACATCATTTGTTTATAAAGTATCAGTTATATGTTTAAAAATGCCAAGTGACAGTTGAAGCTTTCTTTAACCTTGTATCTTTAAAATAAGAAAGAATACAAAGTACTTCTCACTTACAAATGCATACATTACAGTGAAAACCTTGATTTTAACATGAATACAACCGCTTTATTGTTATGTAATGTTATCAGGTCAACTTCACGCATAAGTAAAATAATTCTAGCTCTTTCTTTCACAGAAATCTGTTCAGGCCATATGAATTAGAAATATTTTCTCATTGGCTTCATTGCCATGGTTACAGCCCTGGTTCAACTCCAGTTTAACCCCCTTACTAAAACCCCAGATGGATGTGTTAACACACACTCGGGCTAATCCATTTGATGGCCCCATAAATACCTTGTCATGAGCACATGTTTTATACCTGGTTATTTTATAGTTAGCTTAGATTATCCTTTGCCCCCTTTAAAAAATGTATATATATATATTTTTTAGGAGGCATCCCGGCGTTTTTCAATGCCGACAATGGGATTGGACGGCCAGGCCAAGCAGGAGAACTTCATACTCGGCAGCACAACGTAAGGCAATAAGTGCAATGTTTTCCTCCGGCTCAGCTCTGACTCTCGTTTTTTTGTGGAACTTAGGATCTGAAGTTCAACCTTGTAGGAAAGGTTTTGTATGGTGGCATGATTGATGTGCGTGTGTGTGTGCTTATTTTGATGTAATCGTTCAACGTTTCTACGTAGCGCCCTCTGCGATGCTGCACCCATCGAGATTCTTCAGCCATGGTTCACAGAACAAACTGATTTAGAGGAAAAACATCTCCGGGTTGATATAGCCGTTGGGAGGATGGTTAATTCTTTAGACACTCAAATTTTAAACCACTTTTGATTCGAATAAAAGTGATGCCTGTAGTGGAAAAGTGACAAATAGTTTTGAAAAAGAGTAACCCTAAAAAAAGTAAAGTAAACCAGGTTTAACCCTTACTTTAAATAACAACTTGTAAGAACTGGAGTTGGAGACAGTTGTACTAAAATGATATCTACTTCCATGATATATGAATATATAAACGTATCCTTTTCCCAGCATGGACCAAGTGAAAGGTGTGCTTACACTACAAGGAGAGGCTCTCACCCAAGCGGTGAGTGACTTGCGTTGGTACTTAACCCAATAGAATCCCTCACAGTAAGCTATAAGCTATAATCAACATCCTATCATTTTAAGCTAAATATGTTCCCCTTAATTATTATTATTATTATTGCTGTTGTTGTTGTTTTTTATAGGACATAAACTTGAAAGTATCCAAAAGTAGTCAAGTGCTCCATTTTCAATTTCGGGATGACAAGCAGTGGAAACTACAGCAGGTATGAAAATGCATGTCAAATAAACATACAAGTTATTTCATATGAATATATCATAATTCTTGGATGCACCAAACTGTTCCGGTATGTGCACTCTGATGACATCTGGCATTGGAATGACGGGATTTCCCGCTGCCTGCCAATGTGCTTAACAAGTGTTAATCTGACTTCAGTCTTTCCTCAATGCTTCCGTCTGTGCAGATCCAGGACGCCAGGAACCATGTGATCCAGGCCCTGCAGCTGCTTAGTGGCAGAGACGACAGCTACCACTTTAAGACCGGGGCCGAAGTGAATAAGGTTGGCTTCTAGGTTTTCTATCCACTACAGCCACTTAAACAACTTTACTTTGAACGTCTTACACACGAAAACACACACACGCTCAAAATCTTTGGGGAGTTCATAACCTATACATTTTTGGAAATTTTAAGAGTGTGACAGGCCCAAAAACAATCTTTCCATTTCTCTCAAAGTATCTGTGGTGGCCATCTTGGACTTTCAACATGAGTGTGTAAAGACATGTTAATACGTGACTGTGACTGTTGACCGTTTAAGCAAAGCAAGGAAGCAATGCTAGTTGTATAGATGTGTGTGCTAGGGTTGGGCAATCGTTTCTATTTCCATATCGTCCAACCGCGGCGACTCGAGATAGGTGATCCGATCGCCTTTTTAAAATTATTATTATCGACGTTAGAATTCAATTTGGATTAAACATTTTGAATAATTATCCTGAGCGTGGCTGTGAAATAATCAAACCTTTAAGCTTTCTGCAAGCACAGTTAAAAGTTATGTGAATAGTGATTTATAAAAGTGTTACATTTTATTTAAAAGAATCAAACAATAAAACAACAATCAATAACAATGTCTCCTCTATTCAAACAACGGCTCCCCTTGGTCTGTGCTTGGTGCGACCATACAGCGTCATGTTCCGTTTAACACGATTATCTTTAATGTCACAAAACCAACAGTTAACTAGGCCTGCTCTTATGGGGCGCAGAGCAAAGTTTTGGTGAGCAGGCATATGAAGAACGGAGATGCAGGGTCAGATCAATGGAAAACAGTCGGCAAACTGGTTTGTAATTATTTAAAATTCACATGTGCTGATCAACGGGGCTCAACGGGCGGACATGCCGCTCCAACGGAAGCATCTCTAAATACACAGTAGGGTGCAGACTCTAGAGATTATTATTATAGCATCTTAGTTCTGACAGAAAGTTAGTAAAAAATCTTCTTAATATCGGCGTAGGAAAAACCAACCGTTGAAAAATCCCTTCAACCGTCGACATACGATCTGATCGCCTTGTGCCAAGCCTAGCGTGTGTGTGTGTATATATACACTCGTCTGAAAGGAGATCTCCGTTGGCAGGGCTGTGCCAACATGTCACTAGTAGAACCAGATCCCTCTCTTCCCGGTCACGTCCTCCACTCTTATCCGGTTCTGCTTTCAGCCCCGGCTCCTTTTTCCCCTCCTCCGTTCCTCTGTTGCTTCCGCTCTATGTTGTTGTGATGTGGGTCGGTCTCGGACCACGGCGTCACCGCTGCCCTTGTTGTTTCAGCTGATGGATGCCGTGATGCTTCAGTTGACGCGAGCGCGCAATCGCCTGACCACCCCCGCCACCATGACGCTCCCCGAGCTCGCTACGAGCGGCCTGATGGTAACGGCTCTTTAACACCCAACACGTCAAATGTGTCACATTATGGGGTTTACTCGAAAAACTACAAAGAAATAAATTGAGAACTTTTAACTCCCCTAATTATTTTTTTTCCTCTCTCCGTCCTTGGCTTCCTAGAAAATGTTCTCGCCTCCAATGCCAGGGGATGTTATGGTGAATTTTTACATCAACCTCAGCAAGCTGTGCCTGGCTGTGTACCAGCTTCACGTGCTGCAGCCCAACACAACCAAGGCAAGAAACATTACATAGTGGCTGGACCTCAGAGTAAAGTGTGGCTGATTCTCACGTTAATGTTGATCGACTGTGTTGGCTGTCCCATCACGGCCAATGCATAAATTGCACATGGGTCGAATGGGAGTAATAATGTAATAATAATAATCTTTATTTATAAAGCACGTTTAAAAACAACTGTGGTCGGCCAAAGTGCTGTACAGTGTGAAAATAAAGGGGTAAAATAAGAATAAAATAAAGAATAAAATCATAGAAACAATAAAATGCAATAAATTCATTAAAAACAATTAAAGTCATAAAACAATAAAATGCAACATGACAGATAGTAAAATAACAAGACAAGTAACAGACATACACAAATTTTGGGGTGCTAATCATGTGTCATGAAGGCCATTGAGAAAAAGTAAGTTTTCAACAAGGATTTAAAAACATCTAATGTTTGGGCAGGTCTAATATGTAACGGTAGGCTATTCCATAACTTAGGGCCAGCTACCTTAAAAGCTCGGTCCCCTCAGGTTTTGAGCCTTGATTTTGGCACCTCTACGAGCAGCTGACTACATGTTCTAAGTGCTCTAGCTGGGCTATGGACGTACATGTAGAGGAGTTCAGCTAAGTACTGAGGTGCCGGGCCATTCAAAACCTTAAAAACAAGTAATAAAATTTTAAAGGAGACCTATTATACTCAGTTTTACCTATCATTAAGTGAGTTTTGAACACCTACAGAGTAGCTTTGCATGATTTTCAGCTCAAAAACCCCATAGTTATGACATACCGGCGTTCACAAATATCCTCAGCGAGCTGATTTTCAGCCTCTAGCTGTAATGCGAGATCTTGGCTGCTGGTCCCTCCCACGTGACTCTGATTGGCCAGCTCAGTGGAGGCTTACGGGGGCAGGTTCAACGCTGAAGGAGGATTCTCGCCACGAGCCGTTCAGAGAGGCAGGAAACTAGTTGCAGGATTACGGCAGAAACACTATAGCTCATGTTTTGTAACTTTGGTGAGGTTTGCATTTGATATCCAACATTATAACATTGTTTGTATGTACTAAAACATGGATCAGCATAATAGATCTCCTTTAAAATCAATCCGGAAGCGGACAGGAAGCCAGTGTAAGCACTGGTGTGATGTGGTCACGCATGTATCGCTCATAATTGCGATTGATGTAATTGTGTTAGCTCATGTCAGTAAAATTCACAGCAGAATTACTGATATAATTGATTTTATTCTTACTGAATGAATTTTCTGGTTCTCTCCTCTTCTCAGAATTTCAAGCCGGCCGGAAGCTCCGTCTTGCACAACCCCGGGTCCACGTTGTGAGTGCCGATTTCTCCACTTTTAAAAGCTCATGTCTCCTTATTGTAACGTGTTACATATTAAAATATATGACCAGGGCTGCATGGATAACCACGTTGCCCCTAAGCCAAGCCGGACCTAGGGAGAATCGAATCCCCCTCCCCCACGGAAATCGGTTAAGAGTGGAGGCAATGTCAGACTGAAGATGGAAATGGGAGTGTAACAAGTTGACAATCCCGTCTGATATCAGGTTAGCATCTGTCTGATACCCTAACTCATACGCATTATTTGTGCCCCCACCCCACCCCCCAGTGAGCTAAACAACAACCGTTTTGAGGTGAGCCACGTCCACAAGGTGGAGTGTGTGGTGCCGTGGCTGAACGACACCCTGGTCTTCTTCACCATCTCCCTGCAACTCTGCCAGCAGCTCAAGGACAAAGTGCGTACCATGTCTAGTTTCCTCCCCCAATGTCGAAGCCCATCAGCTACAACAATGTTCTGCTAGATTTGAATGACCAGAACACGCTTGCAATAGTAATATTTTATTTATTTTTGTTTTATCATTAGTAATATTTATGTCTATCCTCAACCACAAGACAAGGTAAAAGGAAAAATAAACACGATCAGCTAACGTTTAACAATGCTAAATGCTCGGCTCCAATTTGCCTGAGGTCCTCATGTAAGCGTTATCGCTAACATTAGCTAAACAGTAAATGCGTGCTGCTTTAGCCTCTGGTCGCAATGAAGCAAATACTTACATTTATTGCTGTTTAAACTTTGTGTGCTTATACTGGCAATGGCAAATCCACACTAGAGAATCTCACAGTGGTGCTTAAACCAATATTATTTTACAATTTTACATATTTACAAAAAGTTAGTTGAATGGATAAGAGGCTTTCAGTAAATACATACAATAATACTTAACATACTGTATTGTGAAGTGACTAGTTTGTTTGTTTGCAATTCTGGTAGAAGAAGCTACTGTAATAGATGGCTCTAGGTTTGCCTGTAACTTCATGCCTTCACTAATTTGCAATCTCCACACTTGCTCCTAGATATCCGTGTTTTCCAGTCTCTGGAACTACAGACCCTTTTAACCACGGCGCGCCTCAAAAATATATGGAAAAAAAGCATAATGGATGTCTTGAAATATGATTTAGTCTTTGTGAAAAGGTTTTGTCCTACAGTTCAGTATTTATATACGTCACATTTAGCAGCAAGGCTCACTCGTGTCGGCTGTCTTTGTCACCTCTTGAAGTGTATGTTAAGATTTTAATAACACTACACACACACACACATTTTGCAAACGTCGGACCTGCACGGAAGTTATTATTATTTTTTGTCCTCTGGGAAGCTACACAATCGTATCGTTTTACAGATTGTGTTTATATGCATTTCAGCCTGGAATAACAATGCAGCCCTTTGTTTGTTCTACTATTTTGTTGTGTTGTGTTAGAGTATTAAGACAATGGAGGCTCAGACTGCTATGGGCAGCAGCTACATGATAATGCCTAAATAAGCTAATAGAAGTTCATTGTGTAGTAATTGTTCATTGAATCATTCCATATTTTGCGAATATATTTTGTATTTATTTTTTATTTGTATTGTCTTGGTAATTTCCTGTGAACCAAATAATTATATATTTTGTGAAAAGAAATATATATATATAGGGTATATAAATTATCATTATCTGTTCATGCAATTGCTATAAAAGCTGTTTTTCCTCTGTCAAACCTTCCTCTTGGTGTGTTGGACCACATCCAAGTTCTAACAGTCATCAGTTGATTTCACAAACACTGTAACAAAGGTTACCATGCATGAACATTACTGAACTATGAACTATATTATATTGTTGTGATAATGACTAGTCAAGACTTGAATTGTTGTTTTTGTTTAGTTTTTTACTTTCCCTTCTCTCCATTTTCTTTTTCATTTAAACTCATCAGTTGTCAAATTAAATGGGGATGAAATGTTAAAGACACCATGAATTGAGAAGTTTTTCACATTTTTACCTCATTTTCAGCTCAGTGTTATAATTCATAATAGGTCATAATTACACGTATAATACCAACAAAAATCGGTTTGTTATTTACTGACATATCTGTGTGCGGCCTGGCGGACCGGTTTTACTTTAAAATACTCATGGAAGTAAGATTTCATTTCACTAACTTTACACTCTCATTTTCCAGCGGTGTCAAGTGATCATGGTTAATTTTGGAGACACAAAATGTGACAATGTTCCCATTGTATGAATTTGTCCATGAACAAAAAGATGTATTTAGCCTGAAACAGTCTTACTGTAACATCTGCTACAGACCAATTTCATTCACAAGGGTTCTTAAGCATAAATGTTGTTTGTGTAGCTTTATAGAAGAGCATAATCAGTTTGTTGTGATTTGGAATGAGAAATGAATTTATCACTTTGCTTGTGCTATATTAGTCTAGATCACAAACAGCACTTGGACAAAACAGAACCGGTTAGAAGAACCATACTTACTTTACTTTGTTGTATAAAAACTTTTTCTCCCCTTTTTTATATGCATGTATATAAAACTATTTTCTTTCCTCACAACCCTAGTAAATACCCAGTGGAACAGAGGGGTCATTAATCTTAATTAGCTACTCTTGTGTTAAGTAACGTATGATACCTCTGTATAAAAGGGTACTTTATGGATTAAGCAACAATGCATTACAGCAAGTGATAAAAACATTAATTTAACCAACAGAAGTTTATCACTAGCACCACATGTACACGGTAAATAAATAAAAATATCTGGTCTGTGCTTTATGGGGCATTCAAATAAGTGCACGTGTTCCTTCTTGATACTTCAATGGTCAGTGCTGTGTTTCATGTTAGATTTGCTTACAGTAGCACTCTGGCCCAATATCTGTGAAAGGGCCAGGACTATAAACTAATTGCAAATGAATGACTTGTTTGTTTTTTGTTCCTACACAATCCAACAATTGTTGGAATTATATATATATATATATATACACACACACATACACTTTTGTGTAAGTCGACCATGAGGATTCCGATTCTGACATCAGTTTGTCGTTATAATTTTGACCCAGAAATCCAAGCTGGTAGAGTAGAAGTGAAAACATAACTTTAGAACAGGAAGGTAAGATGTGGTGTTTGGGGTTTGCCATTTTTAAAGTATGTAAGGAAGGACAATAACTGGTAAACTATAGGAATTATAATTACAAATCCATAGTAATGGCAATTTATGTTTTGGGGGTCATTTCATAATTATGTTCACTGAAAACATGTTAATGTCAAAACCCATTTTACCTTGGTATGGATCTCTTAAGTAAAATAATTGCTGAATGTATGACGAGAACTAATTATACTTCAAAATAAGCTGAAGTTGAATAATGAAACCAATTAAAACATGTCATCAGTCTGAATCAGCGAATTCTGCCTCACTACATTCTGAATCATCAGATTCCGGTAAATCCCCCCCTCCTCTGTGCATCATCATCTCCCTCATCATCCTCATCTCTTCAGCTAGCCCTGGTGCAGGTAGATGCAAAGCTATTGTCAAGGCCACTGACAGGCTTCAAATCGGGTCGCATTACATGTATGCATCGCCAAAGCAAGGTAAACCGCACAACATTGGAGAAACCTTAGTGCTACCAAGGAAATGTGTTCGATAATGATGGGATACGCCTTCCGAAACAGCAACTCTCTCGCTCTTTGGGAACTACAAATACAATTATTATGAATGGATTCAGTGTTGCAGTCTATTTTACTGTCAATTCAATATTTACCCACATTTAATTGGCTTCTTGTCAGAATATTTGAATTGGATTATCACCATTCAGTGAGTGCTCGTGCTGTGTACAATTTTTTATTAAATATATATTTAGAAAATATTTTACAAGTGTACTTCAAATCATGAAAAACATGCAAAATAATTAAAAAATGTGATGATAAATAAAGTATGATCAACATCCATTTTACAACTAATTCTGTTTTAAAATGAAATGAAATGGAACATTAGCACATACTTTGGTTTGGTTCATATGCTGTATTTTCTTGATTATGTCTGCTGATTATCCATGTACCCTGTATATGCTAGTCTTTTATAACCTAGTACAACTTGATCCAATAGAATTACAACCTAGCGTGATTTGCACTTGAGGAAAAGCAGCTGTACTTAGTTACTGCACAGACCTTTGTTTCGCAACAATTTCCATGTCCAATGTCCATATTTGTGGGAATCAAATTGTTCAGATTGGATCGCGACTTCTTTGCCTCTGTGGTCAGGGTTCCAGGGCCATGTTTTGGATTCCAACCTTCCTTCTTTTCGGCTGTTGGGAGAGACGAAATGATCAAATCATCCCCCCTCACTTTAAGCAAATAAAGCCTCATTTCCATACGGTGCTGTGCAATGTGTCCTGCATAGTATACCTTCTCATCGCAGCAGCAGCAGCAGCAGCAGCGAATCAGGACCAGAATCATCAACAGGAGCACCATGCCTATAAGAAGGTACAGAGTATGTTGTGCATCCATTAAAGAGCGAGAGAAAGTATGTCATTGGATATAATGTGATATCAATCTTGTGGTCCTTTGTCATGTAATGTCATGTAAATGGTAAATGATCTGCATTTATATAGCGCTTTTCTACTCTACGAGTACTCAAAGCGCTTTACAGTTTATGCCAACATTCACCCATTCACACACTGATGGCCAAGGCTACCATGCAAGGCACCATCTGCTCATCAGGAGCAATTTGGGGTTCAGTATCTTGCCCAAGGACACTTCGACATGCAGACAGGAGGAGCCGGGGATCGAACCACCGACCTTCCGATAAGCAGACGACCCACTTACCCCCTGAGCCACAGCCGTCCCTAAATGTAAAAAGTGTCTAATGTAAACCTACCGATGAAGATGAAGAAGACAGCAAAAGAGGCTTTGTCCCAGTCCGATTGGAAGAACTGCTTGGATGTCAGCCTGGAGACTATATCATTGAACTGGTCTTCAAATTCCTCTTCAAGGTTCCTTGGATCCATTACCATGACCTACGCAGCAACAACAACAAAAAGGACAGAAATGAAGGTCATGGTATTTAACCGTTTTTTTTTTTAAACAGGATAACAGGAGCAGGAATAAAGAACCTACTGGACTGTGTGAAAGTGGACGAGGTAGAAGAAGCTTGATCAACTTTCTAACGAGAACAGGGTTGATTAGCAAAATGTGACGTATTGGACACTAGGAATTAAATACATCCAGAAGATGGCAGTAGTGCAACATTTAGGATGCAAGCTTCCGTTTAAAATCCACAAAAGAAAAAGAAGAAAAAAAGTTTGCAAATCTGTTCCAGGAAGAAGAAGCAAAGAAATTCTATATGGGAGTAGACCGAGTAGACCCTGCAGTATAGTCGTTTTCCCAGTAGGCTAATTGAGCAACTGGTTAGACTCTCACATGACACAGTGAAGCACATTCTTATAAATAAAGCTAGTTAATGATCGCTCAATGAACTCAGCCAGTCCGCGATTATTATGAAAATGACATACACTATAGAAATATGGTAATACAAAAATGATTGTAAATATTTGTTATATGTAAATAATACTAGGTTAAGGTTTTCATAAAACCTCCATTTCTAATAGGCCTAATTGAATACGTTTATGGTTTTGTTCGAACAGATGGCCTCAAAGAAGCACCTTTAACTTAATTCCGCCTAGAAAACATTAGAACTTAGCTATAGGTTGTTAATTTTGACTTGCTTCTTTTTACTTTACATGAATAATAGAGAGCTATGGTCCACAAAATAAATAATAACTAACTAAAGTTTTACCACTGAAACATAGCTGTCACCCAAATAAAAACTTCATTGATTTAACTTACTTATTGTGTGATCAAAATGTATCTTGTTGGTTATTGCGAGCTTTGAAGTCGACTGTTGTTTTTTTCTTCCGGGTTGGAAACCGCTTACCTGTCTTTACTGCACCTGTTGACCTCTTGTTTTATACAGACCTTTGCGCATGCGTCAATCAGCGACAACTTCATATCAGACGAATACCTTCGAGACCGTAACCATCTAAGGGACTATTAAGACGGTTAAGAAAAATGGGTACAACGTAAACACATATATTAGACAAATTGTATTTTGTTTAATAGGCCTATTAATGCGTTATAATGTAACAACAAGGACGCTCAATTGTTTTTGCTCATGTTTGCGATTTTCTAAAATATCCTAAATGAAACAGATCACTAAATAGCAGAGCTGGATCCCTGAACGTGCCCGAAAAGACCAACTGCTCCATTTCAACCCGGCATCAGTAAAGGGAATATATCATTTCCATTCCAGTATTTTTAATTACATGGCGCCGCGCACGGTCTTTTCGGCACCATGGACAGAGCCACATTTTATTTATTTATTGATTGATTTATTTCAACCTGCATTATTGGTCAAGAAGCAAAACTAAGTAAGGACTGTTTCTGAAGTTGACATTAACTGCAAACTCAAATAAACATGTCAATAACATATCGTTTGTTAGTAGGCCTATTTGTTGTTGTACTACAATTTTCATTTGCTCTGAGGATTTACGGAGTGGGCATGTTCTGAGAGTGTCTTGTCAGTAGATCACAGACCCGGGCCATTATCGAAAACGTTGAGATTAATATGTGTGTCAGCACTGAGGATCCGTATGAATTTATGTATGAAGATACTGTAAATATTTCTGATCAAGCCGGCTCTGCTCTGCGCTAAAGCCATGACCCGTGACGTAGGATTCCGCGTTTATGGACTCAACCAATGAGGACGTGTTTCTAGTTAATCAACTGGCTTGCTTCCTCTAATTGGTAGATCCAGACTGGATTTTCTGCAGTGTCGGACGGGTCCACCACGTCCATCCGTTTTCTGGTCACCGCCGCAAGAAAGGCTTGAGAAAAGTTATTGCAGGCTAGTGTTTTCCTTTTACCTGATCGTTTGGGTTCCTCTGCAAAAATGACAATAAGGACAGCACGACCCAATCGGGGACAGCATTACCATCCGCGTATGCATTGCCTCAAAAAGGTTGGTTCATTGGATAATAATTGGAATTGGTTGATATTGCTTTGTTGGCTTTTATAGGCCTTATGTTCTTCGCGTGCAGAAAGTTGTTTATTTGCACGGTCTTTTGTGCCACTTAGATTTTGTAATTTTATTCATAAACTTTTAGCGTTTGATAATGTTTTTGTAGGCCTATGTAAGCGTTTACCCCAAATCAAAAAAACACTAAATTTACTCTCTTACCTTACTATCGTTATGTCTTCTTCAACAATTATTTACGAAATTATATTTTTGCACCATTTGAACACACACGCACACGCACGCACGCTTGGGGAGGGCTCTTTCTAATACCGCGGTTTTAACCAAGCCAATTAGGCTAGCTTGCTTGGATATAGGCCACCAACTCTCCCCATAAACGAAACATGATCGTTTTTTTTTTT
>OMPB01123958.1:0-13940 GCA_900312615.1 Stylephorus chordatus | reverse complement strand
TTTTTTCCAAGTTAATTGATACAGACCAGGATAATTCTAGTCCATTTGGACTAGAATCGGGGGGAATAATCTCAATTAATGTATTGAAATTGTATCCTTTATTTAAATATAATGAAGGTAATTTAAAGCCTTCAGTATATAGCTCTGAATCGAGCTGGGTAACATATCAATATAGTGTCAAATCACAATGTAGACAATGACATTATATTGATGTGCGTATGTGGTACTTTGGTGAGCATAATTTGATTGATCTTAGATGTTATCTGGTCTGGAAGGCTGTAACACCTTAAAGTTAGCCAAAGTTCGTAGTGTGTAGTGTAGTCTCATGTGTAGTTCTTAATCACAGCCTGGTTCTCAACATTTTTATAGGTTTATTATCTTCATTGTCTCAACTCTTTATTAGCAAGGTACATTGGCAATGTGTAACCCACCACAGCATGGCGTAAGGATGTTGTTCTATGATGACAAGTTCAGGATCACCGGCACTGTGATCACCTCCTTTCTCTGCATCGGCCGAGAAAGTGGTGCACACAGAAAAAAACCTTCTTCTGGATGCCATCTGTCTATTTTCACCAGAGGAAGTGGACAGTCAGATGATGTTCCACATTCCTGAAAACCAACTGCAGATTCTTTTATTTATTTCAAGATTTTTTTAATAATAATAATAATAAAGAACACGCAAACATATGCATCTGTAGGCCTATCATCAATTAATAATAATATATTTAACTGTGGTTAAATTGTCTTTAAATGCGCATCATCCTTCAAGAAAACCGTAGTCGAGGCAAAACTGTTTGTTAGAATTACAAAAGGCCTTTATAATAGTTCATTATACGTTTTGGTCGTATGTATTAATGTAGCGTTATCATTTTTGTAATACAATGGAAATCATCACCATGCTAAAAACGTCTCCGTTAAACTGGAGTACGATTTACCCACCTTACAAACCCGCCTACAGAGTCACGAAGCCGGCAGAAAGCCCTGTCTCTCGATTACGTCCCGATATAAACCTCAAAACCTGCCATTCAATCCAGTCACAGTCTAGTACAATTCCAGAAAGGATGGTACGCATGACGACTCAGGCAGAAAGATAGGACAGCCCTCAGCAAGCAACGTGTCGTAGGCCACGACACTAACCTTCCTCATCCCATGAAGGACCACCAGAAAGTGGTAAAACGATGTTTAATAATATCTTAAGGTTAAAATCTTGCTAGGGGACCAAGCAATAAAGTCTCATGTCCAAATCAATATTTCTATAAAAGCTATTTGTAAAACTAGCTCCATTGGGTTAAAACAGTATTTTGTGTTTTATTATAAAAAATATATGCATGTTATGTTCCTATTAATGACATCGTTGCTGTATTAATTTATTTCGAAATAAATTAAGAAAACAAAGCCCTATTAAACAGATACTTTTGATCCCTCATTAAAATAAAATATTGTTAAATGACATCCACTCTCAGAAACCCATTTATTATAAAAACACATCTTTACAAAAAAAGTCTCAAGTCTTGTGAAGTTCTACTCGTAGAAACAAAAAGAAATCCATGAATGAAACAGATTAATTGTAAATATCTAACCTAAATTGTGGACTTGCACGCTAAGAGAAACCCAACATGTGCAGCCTTTATAAAAGCACATATTACCACATCAGGTACAACGAATCACGTTTGCATTTACCCTTGTGAACATGACGTTTGTCAGCTTCAAAGAGAATTTCCCAAAATAAAAAATCTATGCGTCCCAAAGAAATGATGACTTTCAAAATAACCTGGGAATTTTATTCATATTTTACATTTCAAATTGTGGGAAACAAAAAAACAATAACAAAACGGATGTAATGTCATCAGTCAATTGGTCGTCTTACAGCAGAACCATGTAATGGCCCCTCTCCCCACCACAAACATACAAGAGAAACAACAAGCAGGCCCGGTCAGTTGATGGTTAGGACGTCACTCTGGATCTCATGGCTTAGCTGAGTCTGGAGGTCACTGAGCTTTTTCTTGAGCACTGCCAGGGCCGACATGACGATGGTCTCTGGTCGCAGGGAGCCACAGGACTCCACATTGTAATAAAACCTGCCAAAACACACAAATTGAGATGGCACTTTTAGATGTGCTTGGCATTACATCCGATATGGTAACATGAATTAAAAATAAAACTGTTCATCAAAACAAAGTTCTTTAGCTGGCAGGAATACAAAACTGTAACCTTGCCCCCTACCTTTCTGGCTTCCCATTGGGGTCGTATGGTGCCTGTACCTCATCCTCTTCAATCTCAGAATATTCACTCTTCGGCCTGTGGGATCACGTTAACAATCAGCTAAGGCATACTACATGCGTTTGTCCATTTATCTCAGTAGGAGCAGAGGCCGCCATCTAACCAAACTGTATCATGCATCTGGGACATTCATCCATCATAGTGAGTGAAACAAAACAGAGCGTACCACTCCTCAGGTCGGGGGTACACCGTGTGTCGCAGTGCGTTGTCTGGATCGTACTCAAACGACACCCCTGCTGTGGGGTTCCACTTGGCGTGCTCCTTGCCGAAGCCCTTCTTGGCGTACGCTCTGAGCCGCAGCTCCTGGCCCTTACGAAGCTTCACCAGCAGGATGTCTGTGGGTGTTGGGTGGCACGTGGAGGAACAAATGATGATCAGCAATGAAGGAAATAAAGATAATGATGATAAAGCTACATAGATAAGAGGAAAGCTATAATTTAATTTACCATCCCGCTCCACATAGTCATTGGGGTCATTGTCTCTGCTCCTTGAGGTCACCTGAGAAGCAAACATGTAAGAAAGTTTAAGCTAAACAAAAGTATCTGTCCACTTTTTCTGTTTACAGGAGAAATTGGAAGAGGGCCAGAAAAAAAAAATGGCTGCAGCGGCCGAGTGTTTTATCGCCTAGAAGTCATGACCTTAGCACTTGTGCTAAATGTACTCACAGGGATGACTCTGGGGTTGTTGGACAGGAGATCCCGGGAGGTTACATGACGTGTCTGGTCCTCTGTGCATCGAACATCCAGTGTCAACTCAACAGAACACTCAGGGCAAAAATCATCACAGGTGCAGTCCTAAAACATTGTAAATGTTTACATGCAGTCAGTCGTTCTCTCTACTGACAACTTATTTTCTAATACACAATTTGCATTCCTTTTTTGCTTTGTTTAATGCTTGTGCAATAACTATGTCATCATTTTTGCTGATCTAAAAGTATACTTGCCCTGGAGTACTGCATTTTGTCGACAATGTCGTCACTGGTGAGTGGTATGAGCCCTGAAAATAAATAACATTCATGCGTCGGTACACTGGTGCACTTTCCGGAAATACTATACCTAGGCCCTACTTATCAAGTCATATTACAGTAGTTCCCATATAACATGCATACTTTTATCATTATGTCCAAAGTCATAGGATACTCCTAAAATGTCTATTAAGAATACATACCAACTCTATGTGCAATGAACTCATCATGAAGTACGGATGAATTAGCATCTATCTGGATCCAGTCGATAGCTGAAATAGAAAGTATGTAGGCAGAGATATGTCAAACCAAAGCGTAGTTTTATTTATCAAATTTAAATGAATAAATAAATAACCTTAAGTTCCTTTACCTATTGTGGCCACCTCTGACATGAACACTCGTCGGATGGAATTAGCGACCCTAGCAAAGTGAACGCAAACATAAGAATGTCGCCAAATAAATCTTTAAGGTATCTTAGTGTGAGCTACAGTATACTGCAGGTAGCTGTATTGCTATTCGGCACATTACCACATGACTGCTGTAACAATAATTAACATTCGGAGTGAAAACTCATTTTAAAGATGAGACCATGTACTTATCTTAATGTAGTACCGATTACTAAATTTACTACATTCCCTTAAAAAAGTGGATTGTTATGCCACTTGACTCCAGGCGTTCATAGACTGTTTTTGAAGGGGTAAGTCAATGAATACTCACGCCAAATCGGTATTCTCAATGACAAACTTCACATTTTCGTCCGACAATTCTGTGATTTTCACTGTTGGTTGATTAGCATACGGCATGTTTAACTTACAATAGATCAAATAACAAGCAAGTCGTTCTTGCAAAACTACCGATAGTTAGGCTTGAAGGCCTAGCGGGGAAAAAATAAAAAATAAATTACGGATCGCTTATTGGCCATAAAATATATATAGACAGTGATTGGACAGTCATGGAAAGGTGGGCGGCTCTTTATTTAACATCCGGGTCAACACTATATGCCACAATTCAAAATAAAAGTTTGCCATTTTATTTTACATTGTTTTGAATTGAGACGCTTCCAACACACAGAGGTTGACTTTTTGAAGGATGTAAACACAAATACACACACAAAAAGGGGCTGATGTGCTCTACAGTTTAATGAGATCCAAAATGACCCAACATCATATACTGCAGATTATTTTATACAAACAGAAAACAGGCTGGGGTAGAAGCGTTCAAGCCTTGAAGGTGAAATTAGCTTGTTCTGCAACTGAACAGGAAGGTGAAAATTGATTTGCAGATCTTCGCCAACAATGGTGTCCATTATCCGTTTAACTGAAAGGAACTTTTTAATATCATCGTCTCTGGTTCATCCCTGTGAGGTTCTTCAGCTGTGGAAGGGGTATAAAATATAACTAGTTACAATGTTTCCAATTAAAACTCATCAAATCACCATCTCTACCATAATGGAAGAAGACATACTGTAAGTGCTGCTCCCATTAGACCTTGCACAACTGCTTCCCCCGTTGACTGCACCTGCAGGACACAGAATTATGTTTGATTTCGATTAATCAAATTAGATGTGGCATTTAGAACATGTAATTATCAAGTTTAACATTCATTGGAATTAAGTTATTATTGTTTCATGTTATTTTTTTAACAGAATTATATAAACATTGAACAAAAAGTTTGGAAATTTGTGTTTGGTAGATTATTTCTCTGTTGTAACAAAGTGTTGTAACATTTGCCTTCATCATTTGCCTTGATGAAGGCAAATGTTTTTGCCGAAACATGTCAGGTATGTGAAAAACCGAAAACATATGTCTGTGATAAATGAATCCATAAAAACTATCTATAAAAGAAGACAATGAACTTAATTGAACAATTGAAGACTTGTGGGATCAGCTTGGGCGTGCTGATTGCCCAACACATCCACGTTGGCTGACTTGTGACAAATCCTGGTTGAGGAGTGGAATGCCATCCTACAGCAGTGTGTGACCAGCATGAGGAGGAGGTGCCAGGCTGTTGTGGCCGTGTATGGTTCTTTCATACACTACTGAGGCTGTTTGTTAAATGAATAAATTGTAAAATTGCCAATATATCTTGTTTTTTCCTTGTTACTGATGGGACTTCAATCATCCAATCCACCAAACACCAAACTAGAGGCAACAGCAGAATAAGCTATTTGGCATTGGCAGAGAAGATTTGGCAAATTTTTCATGGGCGCAACCCACATACTCAGCTGTGCTGCTCATCCCACAAATGCATCTTCCTTACAAATGGGGCAACATTTAAAAGGGAAATAAACAGGCTTTCCAACGGTATAAAATTTATTGCCAAGAATCATTGTTACAACAGAGAAATTTCCGAACTTTTTGTTCATAGTTATATAGTGGATTAAAGGCTTGCCACTCTACCTGTTTGGCAGTGCCAGCCATGTTGACTACATCCTGAATGCGGTTTTCAAGGAAGACCCAAGTGTCCTCGAAGTCTGGGGAGGAGTCTTGAATCATCACTAGCTCTGTGGTATTAAAGATGCCCGTCAGCGCTGCTCGTTTAGTGTACCAATTCATCTACAAAGAAACCCAAACAAACAAGAACCCAAACTACTTACAGGAGTACAGTTGGGAGAATTACAAAGCTAGAAAAAAAAAAAGGAATTTTCTTTGTTTTGTTTTTTTTTAACAAGTGGTGAATCAAAGTACAAACTCAATTCAAAAATAAAAATGACAGTGAAAAAAAGATTACAGATCCATTTTGTGGCCGAGTCAATTAACCTGGGCAGTGATGGGTCGGATAATTTGGGGATGGTGATGAAAGGGAGAGAGGAAGGTATTAGCAGAAGAAGGAGATCTGGGATGATCGGACCCACTCACATCTGTGGAGCGGTCTCCAGCGTAGTACCAGATGTCATCCACCAGGGAGGACAGGTGCTTCAGGCTGTCGGGGATGTTATGAGGAAGGAGCAGGATACTCATAGCCTGAGGAGAGGTTCACAGTCAAGCTGAAATAGTTACCAAAACGTGCAAGACGGAATTTTATCATTTGTTTGCATAAAATGCAAATGCATGCACATAACATTTTATTTTTAATAATTTGCCAGAATGACTTGTTTTTTTATTGAACTGAATACCCAGAAGCCTCCTTTGTTTTTGCCGAACCCACAGCTGGATAATATGCAAAATTTGCTACAGTACAAAACCTCTTCCTGATTAAACGTCCTCTGTCATATTGCAGTATATTTGCTTGTCAGTGTACTTTCCTGAATATCCATATTGGCTTATCTAATGCCTCTCACATTTCTAGTTATATTGACTCGCACCTGTCAATTCCATTACTACAAGCAATTCTAAGGTTATTATTTAGGCAATTTAAACTCGGATGTCAAGGAATTATTGATATGCATGCCAATTCACACCCATGGCTACTGTACATGCCACTAGCTTGATTCATAATTTTGGACAATATACCTGAGGCCATGTTTCAATGTAAGGGATGTGCATTCTCAATCTGGTCTCCACAGCATCCCTTATAAATTCTGCCGTCTTCTTTTTTCTAAGAGAGATAAGTTAGCATGTGAAAAAATTTAACTTCTTTAGGAGCAAGATAGTAAGATTGGTTTGGTTGCAAGTTTTGATTATGTGCACATACTCTGCCTGGCCCAGCTGGACCTGATTATGCTGTTCAGCTAGTATCTCCGCCAACTGTGAATTGCACTGTGCGATGAAATAAAGTACTAATTCTCCAGCTCCATTTTCAAACATACCAGTGGATGCAGTAGAAAGCCCAATTGTCTAGAAAAAATGCAATCAATGAATTAATAACTTAGTCTGAATTAAATAACATATGCAGAGGTGAACTTCTCTGATAACTAGATCCTAAATGCCAGCATTATAGGTGCAGAAACAATCCCAAGCGATCACTCAATTGTTAACTTAAGGATACCTTTCATGATCTTGCTCATTCACTTATCTATTTAGTCATTCAACAGACCTCTGCACCAGCTGCAATTGCCTCCATTGACCATCCATGTTGTGGTACAAACTCCAGGGCAGCTGTTAGGATGCGAGTTTGGAGTTCTTCCTCTGTCTCATAGTCCTCTGTCTCTTCCTGCTCTTCACTCTGATCTTGATTACTTTGAAACAATTACCAACCAGCAGGGATTCATCATAAATTAAAGCAATAAAAGAACATACAACATCACATCCCTCTTAAGATAGTACTCAATCAATATGTGTAAGGTTTTTAATATAAGATATGTTTGGTTGTTTATGGCCCAGTCGATGCTGTAAAGTAAAGTAAATCATAAGCAGCATTCTTTACATGCACAACCTTATATAAACAACTGAAGACAGAATGTTAAATAAAAAGCTTGTTTTTAGTGAATATATTAAAATGAGCTTTATGTAGTGGCAGAGACTTGAAATACCGACAATTCCTTGAAGACCATTTGTGTGAATGACAACAACAACCACTGTAAGCAATTTATACTAATAGACGTTTTGTAATTTGGAGGCAGTGGAGCCGGAAAACAATTTAAAACATGATTATGATGTATTATTTAGTACATTGCAAGCATGTTTTAACCAAAAAACACTTTGTCAGTATAAACATGATTAAATTGTAATTCAATTCACATCCCCATCCTGAACACAATATGATACTGACCTTGTGTTGGGTCTGGATCCTTCCTCTGCAGCCGGGTCAGAGGCTGAAGTTTCCTGGAAAGTGGCTGATGCATCCTGTTCAGACTTGTGAGCCTGGTAGTGTACATGATTGGTTGTGGACGAGGAGCTGGCTGACGATGAAAGGATTTTGTCGAATTTGGACTCGTCCTGCAGTTTAACAGCGGCACAGTGAAAACCTTTTCGCAGGTTGTTACAGGGGAGATGAGTCGCTGTTGGTGGAGCTAACACTTCAGAAAGAAAAGAATGCCATCACATAATTTCAAGGCAATTGTAGTTCTTAAGCCTAAAAACAAAAATCATAGTGTGTTATTCTGTTGGACCTTATTTTAAAGAACATATTTAAATAAGACTCCAGTGTAAATGTGATTTTCATACGAAACCACGAGTCCAAAGAATGTAAACAACAGATATGCTTAAGGAAAAAGGAAACTCTTCCACTTGCAGGATCCCACTTGCCGTTTATCTTTACCAAACAATGCGCGTTTTAAAACCCAGGGGTACATAAGACCCCTAAGATAACGATTGAAACAAATATATTTATATTAAACAATTGTATGGCTTCCAAGTTTGTGTCACATTCCGCCCTTCAAGATCACCTTTTCTGGTGAAGTGAAGTGACATTGGTTGGGAAAGCTAACGTCAACATTAGCTCGGTTTGACCTGATACAGTTACGCGGACAATTCAAAATAAAATACCTTTTACAGATTAAATTGATAATATACACCGAGATTAATTTAATATTTCTGAATTACCGCTGCCAAGACCCCGAAATATCCTTCCACTTCGTAGACCTCGTAGCAGCGCCGCCATATCCAGCTGCAATTTAATTAGAGAAGAGTGTGATTCTTATTTTAGGCGACCCGTCGCGGATTGATTACATCACTGGCTGGCTATGGTAACAACGTATGGTAACAACAAAGAATGGTAACAACCTCCAAACTCCTAATGCAACAACCTCATTAGCAAGTTGGTCGACCCAAATATATTTTATTTTAATAATTCAGAAGCTAAGGGGGTATACAAATACCAGGTAAGAGTCTACCGCAGACCACCTCATTGTATTATGTTGGTGTTAATTTGCATTGTTTAGCTGATCTAGCAAGTTGTTTCTGCGTCACGGGTTTATGCCTTTTTAACCAGTTTAAACAGGGCAGGTTACCGGTCACCAGGTTAATAGTTACTGCTCTTACATACAATCTAGATTAATTTAACTTGCCAAAGACTTTCTCTATGTATTTATTTAGGCCTTGTCCACACGGATATTTTGCAAAATGAGTATTTTCCTCTACGTTTTGGCCTCACATCCACACGCAAACAGTGTTTTAGGTGACCGAAATGGATATGGAAATAATGATAATTTAAAAAAGCCTTCTACGCGCAGATAAAGGGGTTGCGTTCATAGGTTGCGTTGCGTTTCGGAAACGATGACGTCACACCTCAATTCTCGCGTGCGTATTGTTGCTTTCATCACCTTGTTTTGTAACGACAGTGACACGCGAAGCACTGTCCTCCACCTTCTCGTCTGTCCACAGTCCACATATTATATAACTTTTTCGCTTTCGCCATAGCACCAGAAAGGTGATTTTAAATGAGTTTTGCTTTTAAGTCACTACCGGTCACTACCGCCAAAGGAAAATAAGCTACGCATGCTCAGAATAGTCTCTGGTATTTGACGTATCGTTGAGGTAGACCTATTGTTTGAGCGTTTGCAGTTGTTTTTGAGATCGTGTGTACGCGGTGATATTTTGTAAAACGAAGGTCGTGTGGACATAATTGTTTTTAAAATTGAGGGGGAAAATAGCCATATACGTATGGACAGGTGTCGTTTTGATAACACCGGCCTTCAACAATGACTTAGCATTTTAGGGTGGTTTATCAACTAATGTCTTTATCCTTGCCATCCAGTTTCGTACAAGGGTATGTCAGGGTAATGCAATTTAAAATGCATTAGAAACACCCTGGCAACCATGCAGATCAAACTGCAGACCAATTTTGTAACTATATGCATTCTTGATAATTTTGGATATTATCTTTCTACTCTAGGAGGCAATTATGGACCTTGACATCAAGGCCGGAGACAAGGTGCTGTTGGTGTGGATTCAACCGTCATCTCCGACAGCTCTAAAAGAGCTGGCTGAGACTCTCTTTGCTCTTGTTGGAGCAAATGGCAAAGTATCAATCGAGAACATGGAAATGCTATTGGATTGTGAGTTTAATACACCTTAAGTAATTTATTACAGAGATACGTGCATATTTATTGGGACATTTATTCTTTGTTATATATCTTGTGATTTAAAAAAAATCATTATTTTTATCGGGGGATTTGCCAAGTGAGCACCACCTATTGTAACAGGTTACTGTTTACCTCAAAGACAAATACATAACCATTATTCTTACTATCCCTCTACATGGGCTTAAAGTACCAGTGACACGGAAGTTAGAGATCATCTAAATTCAGTAGTTTGACGTATTTCCGACTCAAACAGGCTATAGGCATATCCTGCGTTCAAGTGCTCATTGGAAATATAGTATTTCCGAGTTAGGAGCACATGAACGCCCTTCCAAAGTCGTAATTACGAGTGGGAAATCGTTTTTTGACAAAACAATGGCTACAAGCAAGGGAATCATGTCAATTATTGATGGTAAAACATTATATATTTCATTATTCTGTAAGTTATTATTTATTTTTAGTAGTTGCACACAAGCAAACAATCTTTTACTATCATTACGTTCATACAATTAATACTTTCCTAATTAATATGTATTATTTCACCCACCCGCTATTAATCAGAATGTGAATATTTATGACTGCCAGCCCGATCTGAGTTTACTTGGGTTTACCCTCCAATACACCCCTGGTTACAATCAGTTATTGAGATTCTAAAATAAATCACCCACAAAAAAAACAACCTTCTTTCGATCTGGTGTCCATGTTTTTGACGTCCGACCAAGAGCACTTGAACGCGTGTAGGTCGTAATTACGACTTCACAAGTGGTAAATATGAGCTTCCGACATCCACTTGAACACAAGCTTAATTTATACTTGACGCATTGACACAGCCGCAAGGGGGCATGCACCCACAACCTGCGCGTCCGCAAGCTGTGAGGTTTTATACTACACACATCCACCGCGCGCTTTTTTGAACATTGCACAAAGAAGATGGCTTCTCTGCTGGATGAGGAAGAGGAGTTGATTTGTATGTATCTACTGCGGAGAAATTCAAGAGTGTCAAGAGAAAGGCAGTATGTGCGACCATTAAACGAAACACGAGAAGAAGAGGGAGAATTTAATAGTCTTGTTAAGGAGATGCATGTAGTTGATGAAGAGAGCCACTTCAGGTATTTCGACATGTTAGAGAATTGCGGCTCTTCTTCAACACCCGGATGAACTAGATTGCTGGTAGACCCGCCCCACCTCCAGTCAACCAATCATCGACGACATAGGTCTTGCGGCTGGCGCGTCTGTAGACTGCGTAGTTAGAAAAATTGAGAGGTGCGCGGACAGGCACGCGCGCGCCCAAAGTGAACGGTCATATCGGCCGCAATTGCATCACTTTGGCCGCGCGTCCCTTTGCGTCCAGGCGAATGTGTCAGATATAAATCGACCTTAAAGGCTCCCACACACCGCAAGGCACGCGTCAAAACAACCGGCCCTATTGTTTTCAATGAACAACCCCGCCGGCAGCTGGTGGGTTGTCACTGAGGTTATTTGGATTATGAGGAGTTTATGTACAAGAAGATTTGTGAGCTACACCACCACTATCAAAGCTTGCAATATGAAATGTCACTTATCCAACCCTACCTATTACAGTAGTGTAGCGTCCCAGTCGAGAATTAAAACAAGCCTTGAACTGATGGTCTACAAGTCTTTATTGCTCCAATTATCTTCATTGACCCACTTGACCAACGTAAGAACTAAAACAGAAATTGGACAACAAACAGAAGGCGAAACAACATATTAAACCTGTTAGCACCACAAATATCGATCACATAAAAATCATCAAACTAAGTTAAACAAATCATCAACCAATTAAATCCAGTTAATGTTACCTTGTTGCCCTTTCTGACTGGCGCTAAACTCCTGTTACTCTCCACGTTCATATTTATTACTTTTCTATTCTTTATCTCTTCGACTTTGCGTTACCGCACCGTTTGTCGTTATCGTCTTTCTCTCTCAATTTCCGTTCGCTACCTACGTTCACTTCCTTTCTGAAATAAGACTGTATTGTCAAATGAAAGCACTTCCTGTATGAAATAACAAAATAAAATGCATAAAACCTATTAATTTGTACACTTATTACGAACTATGAATTATTATTATGAACTTATACATGCACTATCAATTGAGGCATTTTTTAATTAAATATTTTCTAAATATTGATGTCATTTACAAGTAGTGTTGACTAAGGTCTTCACTTTCTCCACTAAACATGTCATTTTGTGGCCCCCACCTCTCCACAGCCTCCCATGCTTCCTCCACCTATGACTGGGTCCTTTCCTGCCTTCTGACCGACAGCTCGTCAGTCCATGGCACAGAGACGCTGGCAGAGATTGCCCGAATCCTCAAACCCGGTGGGAAGTTAGTTCTGGAGGAGGCCGTCACAGGTAAGAGCCATGGCGGCAAGTACAAAACTTGGCATGCATGAAAAGTCATGCTTTGAAGTCTTAAAAGGTCAGCAGATCACACATAGAAAAGTGTTATCGATCGAAGGGCGCCACAACAGGCAAAGAAATGATTGCAGCCCTGAATCTTATGGGGCTTTTCCACTGTCACTTTTGCCCGCACCGATTTGCTTTTCCATTATCAATTTAAACACGCCGAGCTGTGCCATGCCGCGCCTTGAATGGACCCTCTCCAGAGTGAGGCCAAAGCGCACCGACACGCCTCAAGCGGGCTGCGGTGATGTGATTCCTTATCATTCAGAGGGCAGCTGTGACGTTGGATCCGGCTTCCTCATTGAGTCATTCTTATGCTACACTCGAGACTGTAAACAGTTTATCGTTGATCAAATAAATAAAAGAAAAGAAAGAAAATGACGAGCGCATGGTCCGTTAACGACACACAAGCTCTGCTTGTGGAGTGAAAAGATTCGTTATCATTCAGCGTCTGCAAGAGCCATTATTCAGGGGATTCAGAGGTGCACGGTTGCATTTTGTGCTCTGTGTAATAGACAAACGGTATATGCATAGCAAAACAATGAATTAGAAAAAAGCAATCTAATAAACGGGAGGTTTGTTAGTAACATCACTAGTAAAATCAATGCGGTACGCATGCACTTTTGCTACTAATAACTCCCTGTTTTGCCCTCAAATAAGTCAAACGAGTGAGTTGTATTTTCACCATCGGAGTTTGACGAGGCAATTAAATGCAAGGAGATCATTTTTCATATACCCCCATTATAATAGCAGGCAACCATATCAGAAGCTTTTAAGCATGCACATTTATATCAACTTTAGATTATCGTATCTTCCTTTATATTTGGTCTATCAACATAAAATAAAAACCTCACGTAGTTTGAAGTTGACTTTCACTTTCACATTGACGGCAAAGCGCTAAATGACTGCATTTTACGCTATGCCGCCTTGATGCAGTAATGCGATCTGATCAATTGAATGTAAACTGAACGAGGGACTATTCAGCCTTATTTATACACACGAATGTAAACAGTTTCATTCAGTGAAGGAATAAAAGAAAAGAGAATGTGAATGGCTTGGTCTGGATGAAGAATGTCGGAAAGCCCCTCTGCGTCAAAATTCTAAATCAGTGTCTTCTTCATTCTTCTTCTTCTAATGAAGCATGTAGGCTTAGTTTAACTAAGTTTTATCTTCTAGACCTGAATCATTCAGAATGTTTGCGATCGTGCAAATCCAAAGTCTTTTCACGTTGTTGTTTGTTTGTTTCCTTGCCCTTTGGAGGGCTCCGGGCTGGGGGGTGTCGTTAAAAATATGGGCCTGTAAAGCCCTTTGAGACTGTAAAAGTGATAAAGGGCTATATAAATAAAAATACTTTGACTTTGTAGCGAGA
>OMPB01123955.1:1449-17496 GCA_900312615.1 Stylephorus chordatus | reverse complement strand
CAAACATGGACGCCAGATTGAACGAAGGCTGTTTTTTTGTGGGTGATTTCTTTTCAGAATCTCAATGATAAGTGATTGTAACCAGGGGTGTATTGGAGGGTAAACCCAAGTAAACTCAGATCGGGCTGGCAGTCATAAATATTCACATTCTGATTAATAGCGGGTCGGTGAAATAATACATTTTAATTAGGAAAGTATTAATTGTATATATTTACCGTATATGAACGTAATGATAGTAAAATATTGTTTGCTTGTGTGCAACTACTAAAAATATACAATAACTAACAGAATAATGAAATATATAATGTTTTACCGTCAATAATTGACATGATTCCCTTGCTTCTAGCCACTGTCTTGTCAAAAAACGTCACGCAGCGTCACAACTCGTAAACTCGGTGTTCATCGTTATTTCCCAATTTCCCTCTCGTAATTACGACTTATGAAGGGCGTTCATGTGCTCCTAACTCGTAAATACCGTAAATATGATATTTCCGAGGAGCACTTGAACGCAGGATATGTTCTCCTGCAGGTCAGTAGTCATGGTTACCTGCCCCTGACGATGTTCTCCTGCAGCAGCTCCTGGATGATGTTGGCGATGTTCGACACGTTCACCTTGTTGATCAGACCGTTGATGGACTTCTTCAGGGCTTCCCAGCTCATCCTCTGATAGGCCAGGCTGCAGCAGGGGGCGGGGCATGGAGACAGCAGCTCATAAACAAGGAAATCAAACAACGCCTCCTCTGATAGGCCAGGCTGCAGCAGGGGGCGGGGCCTGGAGACAGCACACACACCTGCTCTTGTCGGTGATCTGCGCCTGCATCATGCGCAGCTTGGCCGGGGGGATATAAGCCCCGCCTGTCCTGCTCAGGATGGGGTCTAGCTCCTCCCTCTTCTTCTTCACTGGTGGCCCTTCAGCCGGCGCCGATTCCTGATTGCCTGGGCTAGAGGAGCGATCCCTCCTGGACCGCCGCTCCAACCGACCGTCCCTGTCACCATAGCGATCGTTGTAGCGGTCGTCATAGCGATGTCTGCAGAGAATGTAGAGAACAGCAAGATGTTAGAAGATAAAGGACTCAAGTTTATAGTGTTGCATGCAGCGCATTTAGAGACAATAGTGTTGCATGCAGCGCATTTAGAGACAATAGTGTTGCATGCAGCGCATTTAGAGACAATAGTGTTGCATGCAGCGCATTTAGAGACAATAGTGTTGCATGCAGCGCATACATAGACAATAGTGTTGCATGCAGCGCATACATAGACAATAGTGTTGCATGCAGCGCATTTAGAGACAATAGTGTTGCATGCAGCGCATTTAGAGACAATAGTGTTGCATGCAGCGCATTTAGAGACAATAGTGTTGCATGCAGCGCATTTAGAGACAATAGTGTTGCATGCAGCGCATTTAGAGACAATAGTGTCATACCGTATGTAGCGTCCTCTGTCACGACTGTGGGATCGGTCCTTCTCTCTGGACCTAGAGCGGTCTCTGGACCTAGACCTAGATCTAGACCTAGACCTGGATGGATCACTGGGTTTGAGGTTGTCAGGTTCTGCTCTCTGGAAGAGAAGGAGTTCATCCAGGCTCACAAGCACTTCTCTACTAAGCCGAATGTTGAAGGACAATGAATAGTTATAACACCGAGAACACACATCTGTGAGAACAGGGCTCACAGGCACTAGAGACTGACCTATAAGGTCAACAAAAGGAGCGCTCCCCTCTTCAACACATATCACACTAATTAAAGACAATACAACAAAGCTTTCTTCCTTCTTGCAACACAACCCACTAAACTCAGCTAGGGAAAGATGCCAGGACACCATTATTATGAGACAAAAGTAATGAATGTCTCTGGATCAACACTAGACAGACAGACAGACAGACACAGACACACACACACACACACACACACACACACACACCATTTCCGCAGTATTACACAGTATTTTGAACAAGTTAAATAATCCAAATAAGGTTAAACTCAGAATTTAGAATTTAAATGCTTTTGTAATCTTTCGATTGCATCTTAATTTATTGGTATAACTCAAGTTTATCACTTAGACCAATTGAATCACTCAAAGCAGCGGTAACATAAGGAAATATAGCCACATATACACAGATACATAATTAATAGCCAGATCAACCTTTTTTATGCTAGACGACTGAAACTCTAAACAAATACTTCAACAGCAACGTTTATATGAAGAGCGAGCCACGATTAAACAGCTAGACGACTGATTTACAGGGTGGTCATATTGTGATGAAGGTGTTTACATGTCACAGTATTTTGAAACACTTTCAAACCCGATATTCTTAATAAGGTGTTTACATGACAGTTGATTCAACAGGTGGCCTTACTCTGAATAAGAGCGGAACTGTGCATGTCGACCACAGTCCTGCCTGCTCACCTTAATCTGGGCCACACTGCTCCGAATCTTCCTCATTATGCTGTTCTCCTCGTCCTCATCACTGCTGCTGTCAGAGTCAGAAGAGCAGGGGCTGTCATGAGGAGGGGCCGGCTCCTTGGGGCTGGGGTCAGGGGCCAGCGTCCGCTCATCCTCCCTGGAGGCTGAGGGAAACAGAGGGAAGAGGAGGCCTGGATGAGACCCTTCACAGTGGCAGGACCACATGACAGCAGCTCATGGGTGGATGAACCAGGTCAACAGGACTGACCTGTGGGGACCTCTTCAGGACTGGAGGCTGGGCTACTCTCCGGAGATTCCATCTGCAGAGGATGTCAGTTCATCAACGTTACCATGACAATAAATATGAAGCTACCATTTAAACCACACCGATATCCATTCATTTAAAATGTTACCGACAAAAATAATAATAATAATAAACATATGGTAACATAATAATAATAATAAAGCTATGCAAACTTAAAAACGTTAGATTTATTTATTTTTTTAATTTATTGTTTATTTGATAGGGACAAATGTGTTTGACAGACAATTGCAAAACAATTACTCATAATCACACATCACATCATAACATTTATAGCTTTTGCTAATTTCCACTGCTTGTCACCCTCACGCTTGTCATACCTGACCCTTAACAGGAAGGTTAAAACAGATCCAATATACAGTACAGTCAATCAACATAGGTATAAACAATTCACACACACACACACACACACACACTTAACAAAGTTATAATCAGAGTAAAGCATCATCTAACGGTCGCTACAAACACCTCCATCCTTGTTTTACATTAATCATTTCATATCGATCCTATTTGTTCACATCGTCTCATACCTGGACTTTGTTGACTGGCTGCTAGCTGCTAGCCACGCTGCTGAGTCTTCCGTTCAGCACTTTCACTTCCTGGGAGATTTGAATGTACTTCCGGGTCACATGGGTTCCCGTCTCCGTCGTAAAGCGCCCCCTAGTGGCCCTACCCCCTTCCTTTGGTATTAACCTGCTCTATAACCTACAGTGGACAATATAACCTCCTCTATAACCTACAGTGGACAATATAACCTGCTCTATAACCTGGGTTACCTAACATTAGCTCAGTGTTTGGGTTAGCTAACATTAGCTCAGTGTTTGGGTTAGCTAACATTAGCTCAGTGTTTGTGTTAGCTAGCACCAGCCCTAAATACCACTTTTTGTCCATATTTAGACACTATTCTCTTTTATTGTCTTTCAACTCTTTATTTTCTATACTATTTAAGTTAGCTTACTTTTCTTCACTTGATAAAATGAAATGCAGCTTTTTTTAATGGCATTTGGTACTTTTAGTTTCCACAAAGGTGTCAGAACGTGGCTTTAATGTTTATTCTTTTGATAGAACTATTTTGCTTCTGTGATACCGTCGCTACAAATAGTTGACTTAGAGTTTACTGTTGCAGCCATGGATGTATATGCAGTTTATAATAATTAATATGGTTTTGATCACAATGAATATCTGAAATTAAAACAATATACAGTAGGCCTATGTGTATGATACAGGACTATATCGGTCTGATATCCCACCAGAATCAAGTTACTATTATGTGTTACGAATGACTGCAGTGTTATATAATCACTGAACAACCAAAGCGAGCCGGTAATGAACACAAAAGGAGAACATTTCTTTAGTGCTGAAATCATGCTTTATTAAATCAGTAATGCATATAACTCAAGGAGGACGTATATAACGGCAATTCTACATAAACAGGATAATTAAATCAAAGTGCAGGGCTTCAAACTAATGCATTTTCTTTTCATTTCACAGCAGATGGCATCACCGTGGTTCACTTGCTTTGAAGAAGGCCCAGACTAGTGACAAAGTGATTAGACTCTAGGCTACAAACACACTCACACAACACAATAGCTAGTTTCCTCCAGGAGATGGCGCTGCTTCTGCAAAGAAGTGCTTGGATAGACTTTGTGTTTTTACTCATGGCCGGGAGATTTTAAACTTTTAAAGTCAGACCAGCAGTTCTTTGCCAGAAACAATGCACAAAAAAATGATCTAATGCCCAGGAGGTGCAGGCCGCTCGCACCCTGGGCATGTCATTCAGTGGTGGTATGACACAGTCAGTCTGAGCACAAGGCCAGTTTATGCTGCTTACATGAGGGTAATATGCAAACAGCACTCAGGGTCTTATGCTCATGTTACATTTCATAGATACTGTAGCATCACATCAAAGGCGTGTGCATATTTAGAGTTTGTCTCTGAATCTTGTTCATAACTTCAACAGGGAACCTCTCGACCTGTTGAGGCAATCTTTAGACTTCAACTGATTGTTGAGGCACAGTATTTTAGTTTCTACGTTTCCAGGGTATTCGTTTCATTTGAAACTTTCTCCTGTTAAAACATTTCATTGCTTTTGTTTCAGTTATTATTGTCATAAATAACAATTCATACATTTTTCATAACCGTTAAATTCGGCTATATACATTATGTACATGTCACAGAAAAGTGGTTCAAAAATCCTAAGTCATAATTATCCAATATGGCACATTTTATAACAACTTTAGACTTTAGTCTAGTTTGGCATAAATGAATGTCAAGTTTGGTATAAAAATAGTTCATATTTACAAGAACAGAAATCCAGGTGTTATTAAGTAAGAATATTTCAGCTAATGAGATAAATAAAAAGGTGAAGGGGAAGAGGGGTGTTGCCCCTTTACATGGAGCGAATGGTGACGTTAACGGTCGCAGAGTCGGAGCCAAACTGGTTGTTGAGTCGGAGGGTGTACGCCCCGGCGTCAGCCTCTTTCACAGCCCTGATGCTCAGGGTGGTGTGGTCGCCACTGCTCTCCACCCGGTACCTCTCATCCCCACTGGGCAAGGGGCACCCGTAGCGCAGCCACTCCACACCTGGAGTAGGGTCTCCAGAGATGGTGCCCGCCAGCGCCAGGAGCTGCCCAGGATTGGCGCTAAGCTTCTCTGGGAATGCCTCAATCTTTGGAGGGCAGCCTAGCATTCCAGGAGGGAAGAGAGCAGGTCAGGCTGGATGCTATGGTCATCAACATTCACACAACACAACAGTCTGATGCGTGGCACTTATCCACCAAGGTGCTGACATCGTTCAGATCTTACGCCCGGTCGCCCCCCTCTCCTGATGACTGGGCTGGGCTACAGCTCACCTTGAAACCCTTTGTGGAGCGTCCTCAACGAGGAGCAAACCTCATGAGCAGACATCTCAATACTGGAGCTCATGGTGACCACGGAGCTCATGGTGCTCATAGATTGGGCCGTCATGGCTGACATGCTAGTAGCAGACATGCGCTCATATGAACTCTCGGCCGCAGCTGAAGCTGAGCTGCTGTAGCTACCCACATCCAGACGGAGGCCTGAGGCTGAGGAACTGTCCTGCATGCTGACAGCCTCAGAGGAACCTTTCTGTTCCATTACAACCATTTGTGTTGATTCTTCAACTAGGGCTGCAAGAATGCAAAATAAAAGCACAATGCTTTGTTTCAAGCAACAGTATTAACGTGTATATGAATGACTGCATAAACAATAGGAATCTGACTGGAGAGGAACCTAAGATCCTCATTTCATTGTTTAAAGTACAGAATTCTAAATTCATTTAAGATGCACCTCTCCGGAAGCAATTTCATGCAATCACAGACAAAACAAGGGCTAGATTTGAATGCTGTTGAAACTTACTGATGACGTTGATGGAGGCTGTTGCAGAGCACTGTCCGTACTGGTTCATGGCTTTAATGGTGTATTTCCCACTGTCTGAAACAGTAGCTTCACATATCTCCAATGTATATATATTCTTAGAGCGACTCACTCTAATGTTTGACGCCACAGACACCTGAAAATGGAAACACTGGAAATCAGTTTGGTGCACCGGTGAATACATTCCTAGGAAATTCATCAGAGACAATTGTTTTGCTTAAAGGTTTTAAATTCAACTCAACCTAAAACTAACAATTAAAGTAAATAAAATATAACATTTGAATAAGGCAGCCATGTCTTAATTAGTTGGCCCAGTATAAGGTTAGGGTTGGCCCAGTATAAGGTTAGGGTTGGCCCAGTATAAGGTTAGGGTTGGCCCAGTATAAGGTTAGGGTTGGCCCAGTATAATGTTAGGGTTGGCCCAGTATAAGGGTAGGGTTGGCCCAGTATAAGGTTAGGGTTGGCCCAGTATAAGGTTAGGGTTGGTAGTCCTCTAGAAACCTTGTGTACTAACCGCCTTGTTGTTCTTCAGCCACTCCACCTCCGGTGCGGGCTCCCCTGCGATCTCACAGCTGAGTTGGACGTTTTCACCCTCGGTTACATTCTGTGAGCGGGGCTGCACCAGGAGACAGGGAGCCTCTGACTTGGCTGTTTGTGGAGACTTGACTCTCTGCGGTGACTTGATGGGTTCAGGGGACTTGGCTGTTTGTGGAGACTTGACTCTCTGTGGTGACTTTATGGGTTCAGGGGACTCGGCTGTTTGTGGAGACTTGACTCTCTGCGGTGACTTGATGGGTTCAGGGGACTCGGCTGTTTGTGGAGACTTGACTCTCCGTGGTGACCTGATGGTTTCAGGGGACTTGATTGTCCTGGGTGACTTGATGGGCTCAGGGGACTTTGCGAGGTGAGACTTAGCCTCTGGAGAGGTGACCTTAGGAGGTGCCACTACTTTCTCCCTTGATTCAGGCTTGCGGATGGTCAGGGTGAAATGGGCTTCCTGTTTGCCTGCAGAATTCTCTACCAGCAGAGTGTAGCTTCCTTCATCAGACATTTCAACAGCAGAGATTTCAAAGAAAGAGCTGTACTGGGTGGAGAGGATGTGATGACGCGCAGAGGAACCTATGGCAATCCCTTCACGGAGCCAAGTAATAGAAGGTGCAGGATCACCATCAACATCACACTGAAACCTGGCAAGGTCTCCCTGTTCTACAGTGAGAGACTGGGGTTTGGTCAGGATCTTGGCCGGAAGGTTCGCTTTCTCCTCCTTCTTTTCAACAACTACGGTGGTTTCCTGCACACTTTCCTTAACCGTTGTCTTGGAAGTGGAGACGTGGTACACCTCTGTCTTAGTCATCTCAGGGAGATAGGCTGATGGGGGCTCCTCTTCCTTGCGGGCCGAGGAGAAGGCAGCGTATTCTGCTCCAGCTACGTCCAACGTGGCATAGTCAGAAGTCTCTCCCTTGGAATTTTTGCAGACTACACGGTAGGTACCAGCATCCTCTGTAACACAGTCAAGGACCTGGAGAGTCAGAACACCACTAATGTTGCTCATGGTGTATTTCCTGCTTTGGCTGATCTGGTTACCGTTGTGGAACCACTTGATCTCAGCCTCAGGTTTGGCTTGAATGTTGAGGGTGAACCTGGTGTTAGAGCCGTACGGCACGCGGTGTGAGCGCATCCTGATGGTAACACGTGGGGCGTGGTCCAGACTAAAAGGCGCCTGACTCACCACTTCCACCTTCCTGTCCATCGACCTCCTCTCTGACCTCAGCGCCTGCTTCCTCTCCTCATACCGGGACAGGAAGTCCACTTTGGGAAAGGAAACTACATCTCCTTTGGAAGCCCTCTCGGTGGTATGCGACCTCTCTGGCTCAGGTGAGGGGAGCCTCTTTATTGGTTTAGGAATAAATACGGAAGCCATGGAAGGGAGGTACTCCGATTCGACACCTTCAGAAACAGTGGAGACGCTGACGGTTGTCGCTCTTTTTGAGACTCTTGTCTTCTCCTCAAACTCCATGCGTTTGAGCTCACTCTTGTACGAAGTGATTCTCTGGCTTGTTGTGTGAGGGCGCAGCAGCTCCTGGTCCTCCCTCTCCTCGTAAACCCTCTGCTTCTGTCTGGGGGCTTTGAAAGTGGCCTTGTCATGGCGCTGACGTAGGTCAAGGAAGCTTGGGCCTGCCTCATATTTAGATGGGATGCGATAGGAGTCGTACCTGTGCACTTCTTCCATCTCCTCGTCATCAGCGTAGACTCTTTTAGGTGATGAGGGGCGCAGCGCAGACAGCTCAAATCGAACCGGGCTGTGGCTGGGTGGAGAGGCAGAGTAGCCAAGTTCCAGTTCCTCCTCCAGACGAAGCCTCTGCTCCTCAGTTCTCTTCATGGAAAGGTACTCATCTACTGGCAACAGAAGCTCCTCGTCTGACAGATCACCCAGAGACCTTCTCCGGATCCTGTAATAGTTTTCCATCTCAGGTGAAGGAGTGCGGTGCCTTGCAGGCCTCACAGTCTCCAGGTCGTCCTGGCTCACAGATGGAATACGCCACTTAGGCTTATACTGATCTTTGATTCTAGGCAAAGGCACCTCGTAGAACTGGTCCCACCTGGAAAGGCGGATACGTTTCATCCTCTTTTCCTGAATCCTGTCCATGGGCTCAGGGAACTCATACTGGTCGCGCAGCTTCTTGTACCACTTCATGTCAGAGAAGGGCTTGAAGTGTTTGATCTCCACATCCTCCAGCAGTGCAGCTGGGTTAGTGACACGAGGTGCTGGCACATCATATGGCATACGTAGCCTCTTCTCATCAGCTAGTTTCTTCCTCATCTCTTTCTCTTTTTGTATCTCAGCCTCTGTTTTTTCACCCTTCTTTGTTGTCACGGCAGGTTTGAACATGGTAGCAGCTTCTCTAACCGCCTGCATTGCCACAGCTGGTAGAGGCATGACATCAGTGCCAGATAGAATCTGAGACAGCCTCACCTTCTTGTCCAATGCTTCCTTCTCTGCCAACTTCTTCCTGTCCTTCTCACTCAGCTCAAATTCCTTCTTTACATGAGTGACACGTTGCACCTTCAGGGTGGCTTGACAACTGGCAGATCCAGCAGAGTTCGTGGCAGTGACTCTGTAGATACCAGAGTCTTCAGGGAGAGTGTCTCGTACATGCAGGATGAAGTAATCCAGGCCCTCATGAACGACCTCAATAGATGGACCAAAGGCCAAAGGCATAGCATCCTTCTCCCACTTCAGTGCAGGACGACCAGAAACTCTGATTTCAAAGCGAACATTCTGGCCTTCTTTGCATTCCACATTGGCTAGCAGTCGCTTGAACATGGGCCTCAGAGTGAGGTCTGCTGGTTTAGGACGAGGCACAATGGTGAGGCGAGCCTTGCAGCTGTCATCGCCATACCTGTTTCGAGCAACAACGCTGTACTCAGCATCGTCCTCCTTGTCTAGGTTGTGGATAACAAGCTGGTACAAGCCCTTGTCACTGATGAATGTATATTTCTTGTCATCATTTCCAGGGATGAGCTTCTGTCCAGATTTATGCCAGATGACGCGAGGCTCGGGGTGTACAGTGATGGTCACGGCGAATCGCAGATCGTCTCCGATGTAAGCCGTGCGATTGACCAGAGGAAGGGTGAACTCGGGCGGCTTCTGAAGCATCCTGGCAGTGTCGACTCTTCTCTTCACCCTCTTCACCACACGGCTCGTGAAGAAGTCGCGGTAAGATCTGACGCTGTTGACGAAGAGCTCTGCATAGGCGCTGTCCTCTCCGTACTCGTTTACGATCTTGCATCTGTAGGTGCCATCGTCCGCTCTGGTGACCTTGTTAATGGTGATCACAGCCAAGCCGTCCTCATACTCTATCTCATACTTAGCACCAGCCTCAAGCTGTCTGACACCACAGTACCATGTGACCTCAGTGGTGCTGTCATAGTTTTCAATGTTGCAGATGAACTTGACTTTGTCTCCTTCATTCACAGCAGAGTGGCCAACCTGTCCTGCCAGCGGACCGTGATCGAAGGGAGCGATCTTCACTTTGGCAACAAACACTCCTCTCTGGGAGCGGATGGAGCCGCCACTTGCCACGCGAGCCACAGAGACAACGGTGTTCCACTCCTTTCTAACCATGGCCTGGTAGTATCTCTTATGCCTGCTGGTAGGGATCGTTCTGCTGCTAATCTCCTCTTCTGGCATCTTCAGCCAAGGATGCTCCAAAGCCTCAGCAGCCGTCATACGGTGCTTGCGCTCCTTGGTAATAAGACGGTCTGTGAAGTCTAATGACTCCACACTGACCTGCTTGAAGGACTCATCATCATAGCTGTAGGCTGCGTTGGAAATATTGTCAATCATCTGCTGGGTGGTCTCAGCGGTGAACGGGTTCAGGCCACTAAGGAGCGCGTAGGCAAGGACACCCACAGACCACATGTCGGTTACAGAGCTCACCATGTCACATTGATGGATCTCAGGAGCAGTGTACTCCGCAGTGGTGTACTGAATCTTGATCTGCTCTCCGGGAGTAAGGTGTCTGGATTGTCCCAACTCAATGATCTTCACATTAGAGCTGGTTCTTGTTGTGTACACAATGTTCTCTGGCCTGATGTCAAAGCATGCAAAGCTTTCACCATGTAGGAACTCCAGAGCAGAGCAGATCTGTCTGATGTAGTTGACAATCTCACGCTCATTAAGCTCAAAGTCAGCCATGTTCAGGCGCTCAAAGATGTCAACCCCAGAGATGAAATCATAGATCAACACAAGCTCCTCAGGGCTGTCATAGGACTCATGGAGAAGGAGGAAGTTGGTGTGCTTTGCCAAATTTAGCGTTGCGATTTCCTTCTTAACAATGGCTTGATCTGCACCCCTCACCTTAACAAACTTGGCCATGTAGGTTTTTTCAGAGCTGATTTCAACACAACGGTGGACGATACCAAACTGACCTCTGCCAAGCTCCTCAGCAATCGCATACTTATTGTGGACATTCTTAGCATCTGAGTGTGGAACCTTGCCCCTGGGCACTCTGCCTGTATCATCAACCTCCCTGTCGTAGAGGAGAACTCTGGATTTGTCCTCCTTTGTCATGACAGGGCCGGTGGTCTCGGAGGGAGTGCTTTGTCCAAACTTGTTGACAGCGATGGTTCTGAATTGGTAGCTGGTTCCTCCAAATAGGTTAATGACAGTATAGCGAGTGTCGCGGGCTTGTGCAACACGCTCCCACCTCTCTGCGGTGGTTGGACACTTCTCTATGATATAGCTGATGACCCTGCTGCCACCATCGTTGGCTGGGGCCACCCAGTTGAGGGTAACAGAGTCTCTGGACACATCACTGGCTTTAATGTCACGTGGAGGATCTGGGACATCAGCCACATCCAGCTCAACAGTCTGCTGGTCGATGCCGAATCGGTTCTTGGCGCAGACGATGTAGAAACCAGCGTCCTTCTTCTCCACACCGTTGGGGAATACCAGGGAGGTGAAAGACCTTGTGACAATCACCTGGTAGTAGCCATTGCTGTCAATGAGGTCTTGTCCCTTCTGCCATGTGATGACAGGGTCTGGTTTGCCACTGAATGGAATTTTGATGTTCACCATCTCTCCACGCAGGGCAGGGATGGCTTCCTTATCCTTCAGGTTCTTCGGTAAGTGGATCTTGGCAGGAACTGGAATAAGACCATCAGTTAGTTAACCACAGTATCATTTGTTATGTATTATTTAGCAAAATGGTATCTTATATAATTGTTTAGGTATAAAATGTATACAAATATACAATCACAATGTATGTGTGTGGTATTCAATGAGCACATTATGGTGAATGCCTACCCTCAACGTCCAGAGAGACTGTAGCGCAGATGGAGCCTCCCTGGTTGGTGGCTCGGACCTGGTAGACGGTGGAGTCCTCCTCATCAGCCTCGGTGATGACCAGCTGGTGGTACCCACCCTTGAACTCCTGGATCTTGATCTTCTTTCCATCAGAGTGGACCTCCTTTCCTCGTCTGAACCATTTGATCACAGGTTTGGGTTGTCCGGTGATCTTGCAGACTAGCGTGGCGTTGCTCTTGTACTTGATGCTCAGGTTCCTCAGCTCCTCCTTGAAGGCAGGAGCGCGCACCTCAACGGCGGTCGCGGGAACGATGGGAGAAGACTCCTCGCTGTAATCGCTGTGTCCTCCCAGGTTCTCACACATCACACGGAAGATGCACTCCACGCCTTCTGTGAGACGTTTAACGGAGAAGACCGTCTGTTTGATCTCGTCTGTGGTCACTGGTGTCCATTCACCCTTCTTCTCCTTCTTCTCCAGGCGGTAGCTCTTAATCTTGGAGCCCCCGTCACTGAGAGGAGGCTTCCAGGACACCACGCAGGAGTCTTTGGTGATTCCAGAGACGACAGGTGACAGTGGTGGAGATGGTTTCTCTGTTGAATGCAAAGTTGTTTGAGAAGTAATTAAAATCTTGAATTTATAGTCTGCAAATACTTTTTTTACATACAGTAGTACATTTGTTCCAAAATAGTGTGAATGCTGTGCTTAGTCTACTGTTATCACACTTAATAAAAACTAAACTCACCCAGTTGACTCTTAATGAGGATAGGGGCAGCCAGCTCAAGTGGCTCACTGTTGCCATAGCGATTCTGTGCATACACGCGGAAGAAGTATCCAGCGCTGTCGATCAGGTTAGGCACACGGCATGACAAGCCGTTAATGGAGGATGAGACAAGCTCCCATTCGGCGCCCTCCTTATCCTCTCGCTTCTCCACGATGTAGTTGGTGATCATGCTGCCTCCGTTATCCTGGGGAGCCTTCCAGCTAATGATGACCGAGTTCTTCAGCAAGGCATCCAGGACGATGGGGCCCTGGGGTACGTCAGGTTTGTCTGCAAACATAGTCACACAATACCTCAATAGCTATACATAGACCACAATGATTAACACAGCCACTGTAATCACTATAGCAACTATATTATTGAGTAGGATGATACTAAATTAAATGAATAACTGTAATTCTACACTGTACATTATTGTTGACATACCGTAGATTTCCACGTTGAATGCCGTGTCTTGCCTGCCGAAGTGGTTGTGCAGTCGTATTCTGTACTTTCCCCCGTTGACCCTGCGCTGCACGTTCTTGATCACCAGGTGTGTGTAATGCTCCGTCGTCTCGATGCTGATGTCCTCCGTGTTCTCCAGCGTCTTGGCCCCGTGCAGCCACATGATCTTGGGCTCGGGTCGGCCGATGTAGACCGCATGGATGCGGAGGGTGGTTCCCAGGCCGGCGTAGTAGGTGCCCTTGAGTGGATAGTCGGGGTGGAATTTGGGAGCAGCCTCCAGCACCAGCACGCCAGAGGTCTCTGCGTCTCCGGCGTCGTTGACGGCCTTGCAGGTGTACTCGCCCTCATCCTCCTGCTGGTCTGTCATAATGGACAGCGTGTGGTTGCGACCGTCCGAGCTCATCTCGTACTTGCGAGATTCCACGATCTCCTTGCCAGCATGGTACCATTTAATCTGAGGAACAGGCCGGCCGATGATCTGGCACTTCATGACGGCTGGCTGGCCCAGGGTCGCTGTGACCTCATCCATTTCCTTTCTCAAGCCAGGTTTGGTTTCCACTAAAAGCACAAAAACATCATTATTCAGTTTAGGAAGGAAACAACCATCCATGTAATACCAGCACACAACATATCTGCCATTTAAACTGACCGCTGAGCTTGGTCTTGATGCATGTGGCGGTGCGGCGAGGTCTGCTGATTCCGGTCTCATTCTCAGCAAACACTCTGAACTCATATTCAGTGGCTTCTGCCAGCCCAGGCATGGTGAACTCCTTCTGCTTCAGCCTCTCCTTGTTGCACTTCATCCAGGTGCTTTCGCTTGACTTCCTGTACTCCACCCAGTAGCCCAACACCTCTTTTCCTCCATCACACTCCGGAGCCTGCCAGCGGATGGCGATAAAGTTCTTCGCCACATTAACCGTGTCGATTTCCCCAGGTTGGCTTGGCTTGTCTGGTAAAAAACACAAGAACAAAATATATTTGGCTACAGATCCGTTTTCTGGTCTCATGCTATGCTGTTTCAAACCCATATCCTTCCTGTAAGAATTATTTCTTAACTATTTACAAAAATACGTCTATACCCTATTTCTCATTATGAATTCAGTATATTATTTGAGTTTTCATTGTTTAATGTTTCTTTTGTAAACTCACCGAATGGATCCTTGCAGGTGACGGGCTCGGACACGGGTCCAGCCTCACTCTCTCCGATGTTGTTAATGGCAACGATGCGGAACTGGTACTCTGCATCAGGGCAAAGTCCCGGCAAAGTGAACATGGTAGAAGTAACCTCTGCCTGGTGGCGTGACCACGTCTCAGCGGACACCAGCTTGTACTCAACAAAGTAGCCAGTGATAGAGGAGCCACCATCGTGCTTGGGTCTGGTCCAGGCCAGGGCCACAGAGCTCTTGGTGACATCCATGATCTCTGGTGGTGTGTTCGAAGGTTCGGGAACACCTGGTTATGAGATGCAGATTCAATTAATAACACAGTTAGTGTGGAAAAGGAAAATAAAGCAGATAAACTACAGGGATGGACGAGTACTCACACAAAGGCGTCTTGGGCACCAGAGGCTCCGCAGACTTGAGTGAAGCGCTGATGCCGAAGGAGTTCTCTGCTGTGACCTTAAAGTGGTACTCTGCTCCCTCTCTCAAACCCTTCACCACCAGATGGGTGTCTGTCACTCTAGAGTCCACTGTGTACCAGGCGTTCCTGGTCACCTCACGTCTCTCAACGATATAGCCCAAAATCTCTGAGCCACCGTCATCGCTGGCGGCCCTCCAGGACACCTTGACAGAGTTGGCCTGGATCTCCTCAAAGTTTAGGGGTCCCTCTGGGGCGCTGGGGCGTCCAATGACCTTGACCTTGATCTGAGCCTTCTTCTTGCCAACCTTGTTCTCCAAGAGGAGGTCATAGACTCCAGAGTCGCTTCTTTCAGCGCCTTTGATCACCAGCTCGCTGGCGTCCTCTGTGGAGGCGATCATGGCCTTTTCCGAGACTGTGCTGCCAGCCTTGGACCACTTGCAGGTGGGTTGGGGTTTTCCCTTGACCGGGACAGATAGCCTCACCACGCCTCCTTGTCTTACCACATACACATCTTTGTATTTCAGTTCCAGGTCATAATCCGGAGATTCTACAAATCATAAAAGGGTTCAGATAAATGAGTTCAGTTTCAAAATAAAATCCTATCAGTTTTCTGTTTGATATTATAAACGTTTCAGCAACAACATCCCACGTTCTTACTATTGGATAGGCCAAAAACTGATCATTGTCCAAATAGATGCTAACTCATTGTACTCAATGTAAGCCTGTTCTTGGATGCCTTGCTGAGGTAGAGGACAGTACAGTAGGTGTCAGTAGTCATTACAAATGTAAATGAAATGATCTGCATTTATAAAGAGCTTTTCTACTCTACGAGTACTCAAAGCTCTTTACAGTTCATGCCAACATTCACCCATTCACACACTGATGGCCAAGGCTACCATGCAAGGCACCATCTGCTCATCAGGAGACATTTGGGGTTCAGTATCTTGCCCAAGGACACTTCGACATGCAGACAGGAGGAGCCGGGGATCGAACCACCGACCTTCCGATAAGCAGCCGACCCGCTTACCCCCTGAGCCACAGCCGCCCCCTCAGGCTGGTTCATCAATGAGCCGAGCACCCCTTATCTCTACAAAGCTGACGCATAAACATCTGCAATTACTTCACTGATGTCTTCAGCCTCATTATGTGTTGTCCTGTCTGTCTGTCCATCTGTCTATATCTGTCTGTCTGTCTGTCTGTCTGTCTGTCTCTCCATCTGTCTGTCTGTCTGAACCTCCTCTCTCATGGTTCCAGGCTGTCAGACTGAATGGGACGACATCCACTGCTGGCACGGTGCTGAGGTGGGTCAGGTG
>OMPB01123951.1:0-11566 GCA_900312615.1 Stylephorus chordatus | reverse complement strand
GTGGGAAGACAGCCCTGATCCAAGCACCGGTACGCTGTGTGGTGGTAACATCTAAACAGAGAATCACTGATATAAGAATGATAAAATAAAATATAACTTCATGCGTTACAGTAAATAAGACTTTTTTGTCACTTATTGTTTATATTTGCATCCAAATCCAATAAATCCATAACCCGTGAAGTAGCTACCGCTCTCTCTCTCGTAAAGTTGTTATAACCCGCCCACTTGTCAACGTTCCAATCAAATTCCTCTAAACGTTATGTCCCGCCCCTATAGCCTGTTTGAGTCGGAAATACGTCAAACTACTGAATTTAGATGATCTCTAACTTCCGTGTCATTGGTACTTTAAATGGCAAAGTTAATATTAGGATGTTATAATAAACCCTTAATCAACTGGTTTTACCTAATGAAGTACAATAGGCAGAATATGTAGTTTCTAATCATGTGGCTCATTTTAAGGTGTGGTTCTTGTTCTTGGTTCTTAAAGTCATTTAAAATAATTGTAGGCATATTGCACTGATCACAACTATTTAGATAAGCACAAAGCAACTGTGAAGTGCAAAGAAATCTCTCTCTCTCTCTCTCTCTCTCTCTCTTTTCTATTCCATCTATTCACAAGTTACCTTGAAATAAACGTTTACCCCGAAATAAATGCCAAGTACCTCTCAGTAGTGGACTTCCTGCACAAAATAAAAACCCAAATGAAATTTTATTCTAGGTTCAATAATTTTTTCCCCCACACCTCACAAAGTGGATTAATTATTATTATAACGATGAATTATGTAATTATGTAATGTAAAACACACATTTATATCAACCAACACACTGCGGAGCAGAGCGTTCTCCAGGCCATGTCCTGTTTCCACCCAGCATCTTACTAGTTACAGTCCAATCCAAGCAGATGGTGCGTCCTAGTGGAACACTGCAATCATTTATAGTTATCATTCAGTCAGCCCTTCATAGTTAGTGAACCGCATATACTGTATGGACAGTAGTGGAAGGATACCTGCATAGTATTGGACGTGACCTCTAACCCCAACCCCCAAAAAGGACCTCAAATAGGCAGGGTTAGATATACAGGATGATAAACGGCGTATACATTAGAATATGGTTGGCTATGAATATAGTGTCAAAATAATTCATCTAACTTAAAGCCCATTTTTTCCTTTACCACTTTTTCCGCTAGAGCAGGGGTGCCCAATACGTCGAGAGACCGCAGTGTGCTAATGTCGTGGCAATCGTTGGGGCCGAAACGCCCAATCAGATGCGCCTTTAGCGCAAGGACTTTTGGGACTACTGTAAATTGTGCAAAACCGTAAATAGTTGTATTCATTAGAGTAGTTAATGTTTAGATAGATTAGAATGTTTGTGTGTTTTATTAGTTGTTCTTCGTAGTGTTGTTTAGTGTTGTGTTTGCATTATAGTATCAGATAAAACCGTAATGACATTAGTTGTGGAAATGATCCTTCGTGTTTGACCGTCTGTTTGTTGAGTGAGTGGTGATTTACTGGCCAATTAAACGCAGATACTTGGGGTGGTGCGGTAGGCTCTGTCTGTAGGGTGAGAGAGGAGGGGGTGTGGCTGTGTCTGTAGGGTGAGAGAAGAGGGGGTGTGGCTCTGTCTGTAGGGTGAGATAAGAGGGGGTGTGGCTGCTCTGTCAGTATGGAGATAGGAGGGGTGTGGCTCTGTCAGTATGGAGATAGGAGGGGGTGTGATTCTGTCTGTATGGAGATAGGAGGGGTGTGGCTCTGTCTGTATGGAGATAGGAGGGGGTGTGATTCTGTCTGTATGGAGATAGGAGGGGTGTGGCTCTGTCTGTATGGAGATAGGAGGGGTGTGGCTCTGTCTGTATGGAGATAGGAGGGGTGTGGCTCTGTCTGTATGGAGATAGGAGGGGTGTGGCTCTGTCAGTATGGAGATAGGAGGGGGTGTGATTCTGTCTGTATGGAGATAGGAGGGGTGTGGCTCTGTCTGTATGGAGATAGGAGGGGGTGTGGCTCTGTCAGTATGGACATAGTATGGAGTTAATGTTACTACTATTATTACTGTGCACTACTGTAATATTGATTGAGAATTGCATATGAGACCAAAATGACATGATAAATAGTAATAACAGTAAATTGCAATAGTCATTAAAAGTCTGACCTTAGCAGGTAAGCCAAATAGTTAATCTTGGACCCTTATATATTTTTTAATTGTGTAAAAATAAAATTAACCAATCCATCAGGATCCATGCAGTAATGAAAGGTACATTTTTTATGTATTTTCAGCAATAGGATATTTTTTGAGGTTGGTAGATCATGTTGACCTGGTCATTTTTAAAAGTAGCTCGCAAGCCAAAAAAGTGTGGACACACCTGCTCTAGAGGGTCGCGGGGGCAGCTGGAGCCAATCCCAGCTGACATACAGAGACATACAACCATTCACACTCACATTCACACCTATGGGCAATTTGGAGTCCCAATGAACCTAACCTGCATGTTTTTGGTCTGTGGGAGGAAGCCGGAGTACACGGAGAGAGCCCACGTACAGGGTAGGCACGGGGAGAACATGCAAACTCCACACAGAAGGGCCCCAGCCGGGGTTTGAACCCAGAACCCTCTTGTTGTGAGGCAACCGTGCTAACCACTGCACCACCGTGCTGCCCCTAACTTAAAGTGAGCTTATATAATTATAAAACTTGAGGACCTGAAACTTCATAAATCTAAATAAAATATCTAGCGCATTATTACATGTGCCAAGATCAACTTAATGTCAGCCAGAACAGCCTAAAACAGGAGGTGTTTCCTAGCAAAGCTAAGTCAGCCAAGATTTACTTTGGGTCAACATCCACACAAGCTTTTGTTAAATGTACGCTGGCACAAAAGAACTATGTGGTAAAGACAAAGTTAACAATTTAGTTCAACCAATATTCACACAAACTGTAAAGTAAATACAAGTTATGTTTTCAAGTTGTTGCTTAAAGGGGAACAACTGCCATTTTTATAAAATTGATATTATTCTGGAGGCTATATAACATGATGGAACAAATACTGCAACCTGCTCATGAACAAGCATATTTTGCGGGAAACCACTAGAGGGCCGTGTCATCAAAGTCAACTCTGAGGCAGTCCCTATGGACAAATGAGTATCAAATTTGCAATAGATTTGCAATAAAAATAAACATGCTGCCACACTTATGAGACAGGGAAACTGTGTAAGACCTTTCTGACTTCTTTCGTGGTCCAGTAATTATAGTTTATGCAAGTGCTCTCCAACGAAGCTCTGAAATCCACTGGAACAGACTAATCCATGACGGGATTTCTCAGAAGTGTTTATTGTTGACATAGAATATATTCAGAAAGTGGCAGCATGTTTATTTTTATTGCAAATTTATTGCAAATTTGATACTCCATTCATTTGTCCATAGGCAGTGCCTCAAAGTTTACTTTGATGACGCGGCCCTCTAGTGGTTTCCCTGCATGTACGCAAAATATGCTCGTTCATGAGCAGGTTGCAGTATTTGTTCCATCATGTTATATAGCCTCCAGAATAATATCAATTTTATAAAAATGGCAGTTGTTCCCGTTTAAAATCAGGGATGTATAGTACAATCTTATTGAGTAGTGTTTAAGATCAAATGGGATTTGTGACTCTGTAAGAATGACTCTAAGTGGCATCTAAGTGAAGCCCTTACAATGTCTCACAACTTGAGCAAGTAAAGATCTCTCACAAACTTAAGACCAAGTTTGATCTGATCATCGGAAACAATCATGAAAACCATTGTTAGTCCCAAAAGCCATGGAGGTGCAATGTTAGTGGTTTACCAGCAAAAGTTCAAGACTCCAATGTAAACCACGGCCCTAGTGCACCTAGGAGAACCTAACACTCGTTGTAAAGCACTACTGGTTTGCAAAAAAAATGTGTTAAATAAATAATAATAATAAAAATAAGTTATAACCATGATAGTTTCAAATATATACTTTGAATGCGAGGAGGCCTTTGACCAGATTTGCTTAATGCACAATGTCTTACTCTGGTCTCAATAGTACAATCATTTGTACTCATCTCACCACGTCACATACTGCTTTTTAAATACCATGAGTACGTTTTCACCCAAAGAAAGTTCACGTGGCCACTCGACTTTGACACTCTTCTTGTGTTCGTCTCCGTCCCTCCTTGCTCGGATGCTCTGCTGAAATGAAAAGCAAATGCGTTTTGTTTTTGTCGGTTGGGACTCTGCTTACGTCTCCCGAGTCCCTCCCTCCTCATCGCGACTGGACGCCGAGCGTGATCTTGAGGTGTTCGTAGACCACGTAGCTGATGCTGACAGCCGGGATGACCTTCATGAAGTTGGGCGCCAGGCCTCGGTAGAGGCCAAAAACCCCCTCCGTCTTCACGACGTGTTTGAATAGGCCTGTCATGGTCATCTGAGGGCCTCCTTCCAGGGAAGCTACAGGTGGTGGGAGGGGGGAAACCATGGCAACAGAGAGTTACGTTCCCCATCTTATGAATGCTTAAGAGACTGAATACCAGATTACACGTTCTATCATCGAAGAAGGTTAAAGGTGACTTTAATGAGTGACTTTTGGTTTGGAGGGTATTGTTCTTGGTACTTATCTGCAGATAATTAGATCACAGAGTACTTAGATCAGCCATGTTTTAAATTTCAAAACGGCAGAACAACTGTACTCTTTAATCTCACCTTAACGTAACTTATACCTTCAAATGATCATGTGCAAATGAAAAACATGTTGAGGAGCGAATTAGTATATAATTAGCAAGATGGTGGAGGAAAAAAAAAACAATAAAGAACATATGCAGGGATTAAAGCAAAAATAAATCAACCACTGTGTGATAGTTAGCAACAGGACATGTTCCACTATAAACGAACATGCACACACTTTTTGGTTACACACACGCGTTGTCGGCCACGGATTCTCCGCTGTGGTGGTTGTCGCGCCAGGCAGCGAGAACGTGTTCTGGCCCTTGTGACCATGCTTGTAGCTAGGGGTGTGCGATACCGCAAAATTTGGTTTTGATCCGATACCAAGTAAATACAGGGCCAGTATCACTGATATCGATACATTTTACTTTTATTTTACTAATTTTGGTGTTTTACAGACAAGACAGCAGAGAGATGAGAGAGAGAGAGAGCACTGTAGCAGACTGCAGAGTAGAAGCAAAAAAGGGTATCGATCTCACTCACGTGAGGATCGGAGAATCAATCTTCCAAAAGAAAAAGGACAAAGTATCGCAGTATGTTTTGGAGGGGGTGAACGGACAGCGGAAGGCGTGTGCCTTCATTTAACATCAGCTAATAAGGACGCGTCACAATACAAACTCGTGACAGCTCTGATGAAGGCAAATGTTTTTGCCGAAACATGTCAGATATGTGAAAAACCGAACAATATGTCTATGATAAAAGAAGTCATAAAAACTAATTATACAAGAAGACATAATGAACTTAATTGAACTATCGCAGTATCGATATTTTCGGATCGATCTGCACACCCGATATATAAGTACACAAATATCTGATCAAAAGACGTTCAGTCATAGGACAAAAGCCCCTTGGACCACAACAGAGGAGGCGGAGGCTGACCTTGTGCCTGCATGCGGGTCCGAACCAGGGCCAGAGGGTAGCTGGACAACTGGCCACATGTACTGGAGGTGGTGCCACATGCCAGCAGTACAAACACCCCGGGATCTGCACTGTCCGTTGCAAAGCGCTGCAACCAATAATTCTTCAGGGTCTGAATGAGGTGGAGAATTATAAGAACGCAGTTATACCAGAATATCAAAAACAATACAAAATCTGATAAAAACATTACCGCCTCAAGGTTGTACGCCTCCACCAACCAGTCAAGATGCAGTTTACATCCATGTTTACATCCATGTCTGTCCAGACTCATATAAGAACTTGACAGCTTCGGGTTCAGTGAATATTTTCAAAGGGCAACTGTAAACACACGTGTTTAGGCAGGTGTTTGGGCTTTAAGAGACTGCCGTTTTTGTTTGTGGCTGTTGCTCGTCCTTTACTGTTGTTGTACTTTTGTACCCTTTTATTATGAGATTTGCATGTATTTTAATTCACTATTTTTATTGTGATATTTGCTGTGAACCACTCGTGCTGAGAAGGGTACAGTTTTACTTACTTACTTACTTAATATATGTAGTGAAGTCTTCACTTAACTATTGTTACAGAGGAGTACAGAGGACTGATAGAGAGCTTCATCACATGGTGCAACGACAATCACCTGAAGCTCAATATCAGCTAAACCAATGAGCTTGTGGTGGACTACCAGAGGAACAGGAGGCAGCCTGTCCTGGTTGTCATTCAGGGAGAGGAAGTGAAGAGGGTGGACTCATACAAGTACCTTGGGGTCCAAATCAATAAAAACTGGACTCACAACACTGAAGCCCTCTTCAGGAAGGGACAGAGCAGATTTAGTATCCGACCAAATGTGAAATATGGTCAAGTTCTGTTCCTGAGTTACAGGTGTATGGTGTAAAATAATGGCCAGAAAAGAGTTTTTGCAGAACATTATGATGTTACAGTGAAGTCGACCTTTGACCTTTTGGATATAAAATGTCATCACTTCATCATTTTATCATATTAAACATTTGTGTGAAATTTTGTCATTAGCGTATGAATTCTTGGCCAAAAACACATTTTGTGAGGTCACAGTGACCTTGACCTTTGACCACCAAATTCTAATCAGTTCATCCTTGAGTCCAAGTGGACATTAGTACTCCTTTGTTTGCTGACCTTCTCTACACCTCTATGGCTGATCCAGAGTCAGTAGAAAAGACCGTAACGAACCCCCTCCACACCACGCAGCTGTTTCCTGACCTTGTTGAATGGCACCCGGGCCCGTGCCACCTTAACGGTATGGTCAAGAAAAAACGGAGATCTTCATATTCCCGGTATCGATCTGACGAACCTCTCTTGCACGCCGTTAAGACATCTGCACACAGTCGCTGTAGTAATGGAACCCGCCAATGGTGGGTCGTGGTCGCGCACCGGGTCTCGGATTCGGCTGGGCAGTTCTGTGTGCCCTGTATAGCAATGGCTCTTTGTCCAGCTTGAACGCGTCCTTAAGCAGGGTGGCAACAGCGGTGGTATTGGTGACCTTCTCCTCAGGAACCCCCACTATTTTTGTGTTGTCACGGTGCGATCTGGAATCAAGGTCCACACACTTGTTTTCCCAACTTAAAAAACTTGGCTACTGTAGATGCTTGAACTGGGGCTTCAACACAGCAACGTCGTCCATACAGGCCGAAAACGACTCCTCCATTTCCCCCACAGTACCTTTGAGTGTGGCCATCTCGGCGTCCGAAGCAGCTTTATCGTTTGCGAGTCGTGTTTTCACTGATCGTAGGTCGGCTCTGATTGTGGCCGAATCATCCCCCAACGCCGCCGAGTTTGGTTTTAAAAATATCCTCAATTTCCCGTTTCAACAAGGTTAATAATTCTAGCCTCTGTGTCGATAACCTGGGGACCTGCCTTACAGAGAGGTAGAGTTGTGGGGCGGAGTCGAGGCACCTGTGGGCAGTGGTCGAAATCTGCGGACTGGGTCTCTGTTGTTGGGCCGTAACATGAACTTTGTCGTTTCTACCGGATTGACTAGACAGCAAAGAACTCGTTGGAATATATTTCCCAAAGAAATGTTTCAAAAAAGCACAGATGACTAACAATTTTATTCAGAATCTGCGAGAGACTCTAAACACATGTTACACACCATTATAATATTACACACACACACACACACACACACACACACACACACACACAAACCAACAGACACAGCCACCGACCTCGTAGACGGCCAGGTCGATGCCAGCGTAGGGTATGATGCCCAGCATGTTGGGGACATAGCCCTTGTAGAAAGCCGCCGCGCCCTCCTTCTGAAATATGCGCTTGGCGCAGTCCGCCATGCCCGAGTACTGCCCTGTCTTCCTCAGTGCCATGCGCGTCTTCAGGACCTACAGTAGGAGACAGCGGGGAACAATCCCTCAAACACCTGTGTTCAAATACCGTGGCTGTATTCAAACCTGTTCCAACGTGGCTTTTGTGATGTTAAATACAAATATTTAAACATACGTCTATGATGCATTGTCATGTGATTTAAAACAACGAATATGAAAATAATGTTGCTGTACCATTCACCTGCTAAACTGCTTTGACCCGACAAGAGTTTGACAATAAGCTATGTTGACATTAAAAACATTATTGGTAATGTTTTACCTCAGGCTGTTGTAATATAGGTTTACAAATGTTATTTATTCATTGTTTTATTACATTTTTGTAATTAAATATCATACAGTATACTGCAGTACATACATCACCAAAGAGGCATGTGTTAACTTAACATGGTACTTGTTAAGATCATCAGAAGAAAAGACTGAACAAAACAAAACTCCAAGTAGCTGTATTGATGATTAACAATACTCCATAGTTGTGAATACCAAACCCTAGAGCTTGTCAGGTTGTGTTCTGGCCCAGGAATATCTACCTCCATGGGGTAGATGCTGCTCTGAGCGATGGCGCCCGCCAGAGAGCCCGCCACCAGTCTTTCAAGGATGCCTAAAGTCTCCTGGTTACTCCCAATCAAACGTTTAATCTGAAGAACAAAACAACAAGAAACGGCGTGCGACACACACTTTGTAAGAACACTACAGAACGCGAGCACTTCCTCTCTAAGATACATGAAATTGTGAGTGTAGAAACAAGAAAACCCATCGATCCACTCTGCAAAAGAATACAATGGGGTTTACGATTTGAAGTTAATTTGGTCTGGCGTGACCATTAGCAGGAAAACAAACCTCTCTTATCACTTTAGCTACCTTTAGCTGTTTATGCTACATTTTGTCAGCAAAGAGTTGCCATGTGTTTTACAAAGTCACAAAGAATAGGTTCAAGCCTGGGCAGGCGTTTCAACCCACTTTCACCTATCATGCCTACCTGCTCATAGGCCATGAATTTAATAGCTGACTCCGGGCCAATTTTGATGACATTGATTCCGTTTCCTCGCCAGAGGGACCTAACTCCACCCTCCTGGATCATCTGGACAAAGCCACCGCCAATGCGCATGCTGTTGCTTCTAGAGGCGTGGACCTGAGCGGAAGGGGCATGAAGGCAGCATCACCATGACATCACCATGACATCATCACACAGTTAATGTTTAGTTAGTGACGTCCTGGTCACCTGTGGCCTATCAGGTACATGTTTATTGTACAAAGTGGGAATGGGAGTGTAGGGAGCAGTTGCTACAACCCTCACATACACCGCTAAAGCACATCTAGCACGTTATCGGTTTGGTACATACACCACTAAAGCACATCTAGCACGTTAGCGGTTTGGTACATACACCACTAAAGCACGTCTTGTGGATTTGTTGTACGGTTGCGTTAGCGGTTTGATTCCATATTAAGTGAAAATAATTAAAGACGACCCACGCACAGTTTTGACAAATTGCCAAACAAATACATTTTTGAAAACAGATATTCCATTTCCTACTCTTTATTATATTAAAACTAGCAAGAAAAATGATACAGCTTCTTTTTTACAGCAAGTTCATAAAGTTGTCAGAGTGTCCAGGGAACAGCCGCGATAGGGCAAAGAAAATATACTGTACCTGCATGAGTACTTTGAGCCTATCAAGGGGAGCGGTACAGGTTCTCGAAACTGCACCTGCGCCACCCCCGGCCACTAGGTGTCGCCACCACATGCCCGTTTTCTTCTCCTCGGCAGTAAACTCGTCAGGCACCAACAAACTCTCCCCTACATCAAAGATCTGGCAAGAAAAAACAAAAAAGGGAATCAGTTCAACATTATTTCATAAAGTGATGTAATAATGTTTTTTTTTTTGCTTTTACTAATAAATTGAATTCCAAAACATCACAGCATATCTCGCAGGCATTGGTTGTAAACAAAAGTGAAATCTATTAGCATACTCTCTATGACGGTTTGTCACAAATGGGTTTCTGTGGATATGGGTCCCTCTGTGACAGACAGAGCAAGGTGTGGAGACGTGTTCCTGTGTGGTGGTCATTACAGTACCGTGGAGTGTTTCCAGTAGAGGATGATTTCAGGAATGTTGTCCGCCGGGTGCAGGAGGTGGTAGTCTCTCCACTCGTTCCAGTCGATGGTCATAGTGCCGTTTTTATCCATGCTAAAAAAATAATAACAATAAAATGTTAAAAAGTAAAAAAAACGTATCCAAAATACATTTTCTACTTGTTTGTGGTAGCAAGACAAAGGTTTGAGGGGTTGCCCGTTCTCCCACATAACTGGGTTAAAACCAAGGGAAAAAAAAGAGAAAAGCAAACATGCACTGCTTCTGAATCCATCGGCTTTGTTCAGTTGAATGAGCACATTTGTGTAAACTGAACCCAGTACAACATCAAACTCATGCCATCTTAGATGGTCAGTCAGACACTTTAACTCTGTAACCATAAAATCTAAAAGATAAACAATAAAAAAGCAGGATAAAGTGTATCTGTATTTAAATGCCCTAAATGTAAATGTAAATGTATCTGTTAGAAGGCAGACTATGGAGACCACTACTTACTACATGATAGGGGCCACGATACGACCCCTCCTTATTCTGAGATCGACAAGAAGAACAAAAAAAGAGACAGAGAGAGAGACAGAGAGAGAGGGGCAGACATACAGGGGGTTAGGGAAACAACATATAAAGAGCACACATCACAAGCAGGGGTAAAAAAAACAAGAATAGGCACGCCTAGCTAAGCATGCGTGTTTTAATAATGGGTCAGTGAGTGAGTGAGTGAGTGAGTGAAAATGGCTATTCTAGACTGGGTCGCGACCCAGCAAAAAAACTTAGACATGAATTCAGACATTAAAGGGTAAGATTTTTTGACATAAAGTTTCATTTTCGACTTACCCATGATGATTCTGATTGATTGAGACATTTTTCAGCTCAGTGCACGCAGTCGCACGCTTGGGCAGATAGGTTAATGCTAATGCTAGCGCAACCTTATAGTAACTAGTAGCAGACACTACCAAACGTGCACTGAGTTCAATTGTGTTGTTTAAGGGTGGCATCTTTAGCTACATTTACCATTACCATGGCAAGCAAACAAGTCGCAAGAAGATTCACTATAGCTCCATAATAAGGAATGTTCCTAGCTAGGTAGCGAGGTCATAGGAAACCTTGGAGCGATTGGGACACAGCCTATGCGTATATGGTGTGAGTGTAGAAGAGTGAAGGAGAAAAGATGGAAAAGTAAAGGAATACGGGTGAACTCATGGAGACAAAAGACAAAAAAAATTGAAATGATTAAGAGCAAAACATTTTCTTTAAGAATGGAAGCATTAGCTTCACCTTTTGAGAATCTTCTGGGCCTGCTGCTCAGAGATGTTTACTCCCAGGTCACGAAGGGACTGCATGATTTCCTGCGAGTCGATCCGACCTGGGACACAACGGAAACAGATTTGGATCAGAATTTTTGCAATTAAAAAAAAAAAAAAGACGAACATTTTGGCTGGCTGGCTGGCTGGCTGGCTGGCTGGCTGACTGGCTGACTGACTGACTGACTGACTGACTGACTGACTTTGT
>OMPB01123948.1:7283-19064 GCA_900312615.1 Stylephorus chordatus | reverse complement strand
CCAGGTACCTGCCCTACACACACACACACACACTTATCGTCAAGTCATATGCTTCACACCACAAACATATCCAAAGGTCCATTTATAAGACATGTTAAAAAGGAAAACAAACCTTTTCAGAAGTAGATTTCTAACCCTATCTATCTATCTTATGAAGCTGAATAAAATGACCATTGGCTTGGTCATAATATCCTCATTACTAATAATTGTTTGTTTCTTTATTTTTTTATGCAGTGATTGTTGTAATGCAAAAAGTCAAGGCATAGCCTCAAAAAGTAAACACACAAATATATACAAATAATATGTGTGGCTGGGGTTCCCTTGTCCTTTATCAGTATGAACCTTACATTTACACCCGTGACGATGCTCAGTGGTTTCAATGGGGATACATTTGAAATTTCAAAACTAACATGAATTGTACCCTTTCTCCCTACAAGAGTGCAGAACAGTGACCTGGGTGAGCCAAAGAGTGTGTTGGTTTCTAAAAAAACCTCCGCCCCTCAGGACAACATCCAAAACACCAATGCCCTAATCGACGAGGTGAGGTCTCCAATAGTACTAATGAAATGTCATGTTTACTGAGCTTGAACTCAATAAGCATTGAACTACATTATTACTTTGTTACCTTTTGTTAATTCCTGTCATTGCTAACGATGTTGACACAGATCCATTTTTAAACCCTTTCCTTTTAACACTTAGCTTGACTAATCTGACATCACTAATGTAAACTGAGCAATAAAGAAAGAAATGCTATAAATCTTTCATGGTTGTGGACACCTATAAAAGTTATAAAAATTCTGTATGTCACATGTTCACCTCCCAGGGATCTGACAAAGAAAATGTTGACGGCAACTACTCTGAAGTAGCTATAACCAAATCACCACGTCCAGAAAGGCAGCACCCTGGAGCTTTCCAAAGAGCAGCCCATGAAAGCTCTCAGCGACACCTTACAGAAGATCCGTGTGTACCCCTGGAACCAGCACACACCAAAGTGAGTGAGCAATCCAAAGAGGAACTGACAGCCAGTGCTACCTTGTCGAAGGAGGGGGAAACGACCCTGCCACATGAGGTCATGACGTCAGCGGGTGGCTGCAGGGAACTGTCGACGAAGAGCACTGCCACTCAAACAGACGATGCTCCGCGGCTCGCCAGCATGTCCGCCCGGCCCCAACACGACCACGTCTGCACACAGACCGTGGAAGAGGACGAGGCAAAAGAATTGTCAGGCTCGCCGCTGGTCTCCTTGGACTCCAGTCACGTGCCCACCGGGGACCGCCTGCTGTTTTCCGGTTCATTCCCGATCCCGTCCGACCCCGTCCGCCTGGCCGAGCGTATCCGCCGCAACCGCAGCCAGTTGTCGGCGGCCTATGACGACACAGAGTACGAACCCTACGGCCTGCCAGAGGTCGTCATGAAAGGCAAGTGAAAAGCGGCCACGTTCACCTCACGCGTTGTACTTTTTGTTATATTTGTTACCCTGCCGTTGCTGCTAGGGGATGTAGCTGCTAGCTGCTGTCTTATATAATATTTCTCCCAAATCATATTCCCACTTCCTTTAGGGTTTGCTGACATTCCCAGCGGCCCCGCGTGTCCATACATTGTGAGACGTGGTCTCCTGGGCACACCCGCTGTGCCCCTCCCACAGAAAGACACACCCCCCAGGGAAGAAACTGACTAGACACTGGCTCCAGGTAACCAGGGACCACAGCATTGCAGATAATGACGTAACCAGACAGGCCTATAATAATTTTAATCATACTTTTTTTTGTTTGTTTTAAAGCATTTGCATTTTGTCTCCATGACATGAACATTTGTACAGACTTTTAGATTGTATGGGCAACTCCAGTCACCAGCATCAACCAGCACCACATCACTGCCAGCCTCCGCAGCTACCAGCAGGTACGGCTCCTCACAACATCCCATGTCTCTTCCCAACATCTGTTGACGGGCTGGCTGCATCTACAAGAAAATCTGCAGGGAGCTCAAGTGATTAATGCTTTACATCAATAGTCAATAGTACAATCTTGTGTTAGGGGCCGTTAGCTGTGCATTGATGTAATAAGGGAGAATTGGTGTTCTGCTAAATTAAATATTGATAAAAAAAGAACCACTATTCCAGAGACCCATTAAGTTTTTACCTACCTACAAATTTTGTCTTTCAGCGCTGTTCTTTGGACCAAATGAGTTGACAGATTAAATTACATTTTTTTTAATTGTTATTGTTCCCCAGCTTCTTGAAGTATGTTTTATTTAATATATATATATTTTCCAAAGGTAGACAGGGTTAGAAATCTACTTCTGAAAAGGTTTGTTTTCCTTTTTAACATGTCTTATAAATGGACCTTTGGATATGTTTGTGGTGTGAAGCATATGACTTGACGATAAGTGTGTGTGTGTGTGTGTGTAGGGCAGGTACCTGGAGGAAAGCATGCAGCTTTGCAGTTTGTTAGAGGAGCAGGACAGAATCAACTGGTCCTCTCTGATCACCATTAAAGTGCCTCTTCCCAGAAACATGTCCTGGGTAACCTCTGGCTCCTCAACGCCCAGTGTAGTAACCTGACCTTTAACCTCCACAGCCCCAGCAGGTGCCTCTGGCAGTGTGAAGGAGCCATTTGGCATCTGATGCTGGTTAGGCCGCTGGTTTTGAGCCTTTTCGAGGCCAAGACCCTGGTCCTGTAGCTGGGATTCGTTGAACGTACAGCTGAGCTTCTGGTCTTCTTCTGGAGCGGGTGCTGATGCCAGCCTCCACAGAACCAACTCTTCAGCCTGCCTCTGCTTCTCCTCAGACAGAGCCCGTAGCTCAGCCTGCAGCGCCACCACCTAGACGGGAGGGAGACAACAAGAAACAGAAGGGTTAAAGATAGAACAAATAAATAGCCGCAGGGGGCAATGTGCGAGTTCACACCTTTTCGTGCTCACCAGTGGGAAGCAGCCTCAATCAATGTGCACCAAAAGTGGTGAAATTCTGTCCGCTGTGTTTTGAGGTACACGTTTTCTGCATTTTTGGCGCCCCCTATGGGTCAGGCTCAAAATGCTTTGGCAAACCTATTTGCCGTTTTACACAGAACCAAACAAACCAATATATTACCAGGGCCATGTTTTTACACAGCATGCCGGCGTTCCGGAATCAGTGAGGCGTGACATGCAACACAACAGCGTCAGCGTGTGACGTATAGACTGGAGGAGGATTGTAATTAAGTTAGAGGCAGTAACAGTATAACATTTGAATAACGAATAGGGTATCTAACAGTGATTCATGAAGGAATGATCGAAAGAGTATTGTTCAAACTTGGGGATGATACATGTGACATTCCAAGCCTGAACTGGGGGGTGAAGTCCTGAGCGGGTACCAAAACCTGACAAACTGGGAGTCTTGGACTTAAAATCATTCAGAGTGGAAATGAGACAGAATTATGATGCACAGAGGTGGCTAGCTCCCATTTGAGAGATAGTACAGTAAGATCAATGTTCATAGAAAGCAGAGAAGACTTGTAAAATTGTCCACATAAAAAAATGCAGTAAGCTTTCAGCCAGATATGGAGCTGGCGTAAGCCAGCATTTGCACATCATTTCCAGTTATTGGGCCAAGTTTCATGTCTGTAGCTCGTAACACCTCAAGGCAACCTGAGCCGCCGCGGCAGACAACAAATAATAATAAACCGGCACAAACTCAATAGGGTTCTACCCCTTCAGGGTTTGAGCCCTAATAATACACTAAGTTCTTTGTTTTTTAGGAATAGTAGTAGTTAATGTTTGGAGTATTATGCTACTAGATGCCTGATGGGTAAAACACTAAGTCTAGTGAAGAGCTTCTCTGTGATAGACCCACCTGTTTCTCTAGTTGGCCAACTTTAGCCTGAGAGTCTTCCTTCATGTCGCTCTCGAGCTCGGCTCCTTCTCCGTCTACATCTACTCCTTTATCACCGCTGACCTCTTCCACGTTCCATCCGGCTGGCACCACAGCTGAGCATTCCCTCTCCTCTTTGGCTTGCAGGGACATGAACATAGCGTTGCAGGGCTCTGCGATTGTGGTTGAGTCCACGTCACCTCCGTCCAGTTTGCTGGGAACTTGGGGCAGGCGTCCATGATGCAGTGTATTCTTGTCGTGGGCAAAGCAACAGTCGCTGAGAGTCTCATCGGTGTTGCCTGTGGCTCGGAGCACAGCTGACGGCGGGGCTTCATCACCAGATTTCTGGTCACATACAACGCCTTGGTTACCGTTTGCTGCCTCGGAGGGGTCCGACTGTCTCAAATCTTTGGAGAGCGATTCTGTTGGTGAGGTTGCAGTAGAGGAGAGGTCACTGGGAAGCTGGGAGTGGTAAAGCTGTGGCTCTGAGCTCTCGTTCACCGTCCTGACTACCACCATCTCTTCCTCTCTACCCTGCTGTCGTTGACGTGGCGGCACCACCCTGGCTGTCAGCACGACCAGCTCCGTCCTGCAGCGCTGCAGCTCCTCTCCCTGGCTGAGGAGGGCGCTCTCCTTCTCCTGCAGCTCGGCCAGAAGGCCTGTGATGTGCTGGCTCTGTCGGTCAAAGGCCATTGTCAGCTGCTGGGTCTGGCGTGTCACCTGGTGGATGAATGGATGGATAAGACAAGAGTGGTGGATGGACAGATTGAGTAAGAGAGAAAGATGAAAGCAGTGGGAGAACAAACTCAATTGGTAAATGATATGACATATATATATATTCCTATCTAGCTATATTCCCCTAGAAGTTCTCTTATCCACCTGGGTCTGCAGGGCTTGTAGTTTAGCCTGGCACCACTCTGCACGCCAGGCCTCCTGTGCATTCTTCTCCTGCAGACGCTCCACCTCCACGGCCAGGTCACTGGGAGTAGGGACCTCAGGACAGGGGGGCCCGTCATGCCCTGAGAGGTTCTGCTTTTCTGCTGTGGCATCCTCTAGGTCAGGGCTGATTGGCTCCACCTGGCTTTGCACAACGTTTGGCCCTACATTTGGCAGCAGCAGGTGTTCAAGGACCTCAGAGTTTTGCTCTTCCTCCATGATTAGCTTGCCGGTTGTCTGGGAGACGGCTGCGTTGAGCTGATTGGTGGTCTGGCAAAGGAGGCGGTGCTGGTCAGGCGAGGAGAGGGGCTGGTTGTTATCGAGGCCAGCAATGTTTGTGTTGTGCTTGTCGTCGTTGTGGAGAGTCAGGTATGTCAGCGGGCTGTTAGCCTCAGAGAGGTTCATGTCTGCTGGTGGAGCCTTCTTTCCACACCTCTTCAGCTCCTCCAGCTCCGTTTCCAGCTCCGCCAGTCTGACACTCAGTTCCACACCAGCCACGTGAGTGATCCCACGCTTCTTCTTCTTCTTCTCCTCCTCTTCCTCCCTCTCCTCTCGTTCCAGGGCCAACTGGAACTTCATCTCAGATAGCTGCGTCTTCAGCTGGATATTCAGCTCCATCAACTTATGCTCCTCGCGCACCTTCTCATCTCGTGCCTCTTCTTCATCCCTGCTCACCTGTGCTTGCAGTGAGGCTAGGGAATTTCTCAGCCTCTCCGTCTCACAGCGCTCCCGCTCTAGCTCCGCCTTCCTGCCCCGCTCCTGCTCCTCCATCTCCGCCTCCCGTCCCGCCCGTTTCCTGCTCAGTTGTTTGAGCCGGGTCCTGGCTTCAGCCTCGGCTCGCCGCTGTGTCTCCAGGTCCTCCAGGCGCTTCTGGAGCTCCTCGTGTGCCTCCCGAAGCTCCGACTGCAGCTCAGAGTTTTCTTTGCGGAGGGCGGTGACAACTTCTTGTTCAGGCAGGATGCAGACCACAGGGGCAGCAGACTGCAGGGGAAGCAGGGGCTCTGAGTCTGTGACATTGCACTTCTGTGTCGGTGTCCAAGAGCTGTCACAGCCAGACGCGTCGTCCTCCTGTTTCGCATGCCTGTGCGAGCGCTCAGAGTCTGGGGCATCCAAGGTGCTGATGTGCTCTGAGTCGATGCCTTCGCCCGGTTCTCTGTCTGTTGGATACTTTAAGGCTGTCTGGCCCCCTCTGCCCTGATCCCTCCCTGGCTCGCACCGCCGCTCAAAGGAGAGCTTTTTTCCCGGGTCAGAGGGCCGAGGTTCTGGAGAGGAGCAGGGGTTAGAGGAGAAGCTCTGACCCAAGGAGCAGAGCTGCATGATGGGTACGACGGGAGCCTGGGCCACATTTTGGTCTGGGGAGGGGTTGAAAAAGCAAATCCATTTATTAATAACATTAGAACACGTTGACACCGTCTTTGTGTAACTATATATTGACCATGTGCAGGTTTTTTTTTTGTGTGTGTGTGTGTGATTCTTTTTTGAGAAAGACAAATGATATCATGTGTACTTCAATGATCTCAAGCATTATAAGAGGAACCTAAACTTTTTAATAAGATCTTTCATCCGGACATCACCAAAGCTCTCCTTTTACCCCTCAGTTCTTTGAGGAGGCACAGGGCGTCATCTCGCTCCTGTGTCACTCTCTTCCCCTCCTCCTCCAGGGATCTTTCTCGCCTGGTGCTCTGCTCTAGGCTAGCAGCCATGCCCTGTGCTTCGCGCTGCAGCTCCTAGTGCCCAAGGAAGGGGACGGCAGTCAAACAGGTAAAAGAAAAAACAAAAAACATGTTACAATTCACTTTAAGAAAATACTTCTTTCATTTCTTTCTGAAGGTCATAAATAAAGTTCTCTTTAACATAATGTAAGACGGCATCCAATATCAAATCCAATCTAAAATACCAAGCACAAGACCGTTTGTTATGCTAGAACCTGCCTGAGACTAATTTATTAATGTGTCTTTTTGTAAAAAAATTAAAAAGGGAGCAAATGCAGATAAATGTTATAGTTATAGCCACATTTAGCAGCAGTTGGTTGCTTAGCAGCAGCATAGTCATCATGACGTCATCTCTTCCAATGACAGTTGTAGCATCTGGCTATATAGATTTTGTGCTGGTAAATGGTAAATGGTGCATTTATATAGCGCTTTTATCCAAATCGCTTTACAGTAGTCAACATTCACACATCCCCAATCCAACCCTTGATGCTGAGTGCCAAGCAGGGAGGCATTGGCTGGGTACCATTTTTTAAGTGTTTGGTATGACTCGGTCGGGGATCAAACCCCCAACCTCCCAATCTCAGGGCAGACACTCTAACCACAAGGCCACTGAGTTGGTACCATTAAGTTATACCTAGACATATGGCCTTTAAAAATGCATTGACTTCATTATGTGCCTACTGCTGCTATGCTGACGAATAATAGATGAAGCCATATGTGCGGAGCCTTTGACTGAGAAATCTGTGTGTGTGTGTGTGTGTGTGTGTTTTACCATCAGTTTGGCTTGCGTCTGAGCATCCTTCTTTTGGCTCTCATGCAGCTGTCCCTCCGTCCACTTGAGCTTCTCTCTGAGCGTCTCCACCTCTCTGTCCAAACCCTGCTTCTGGAGAGACAGCTGGCAGAGAGAAATAGACACAAAAGAAAGAAACACCGGGAGAGGGAAAGAGGGGAACAGAGGGAGAGAGAATTAAATAAATAAGAGAGAACATTCCATGGACACTAAGGAGAGGCACAGACGGTCTGAAATGATGAACCCCTGGGGAAATAAAAATATAACGGGTGTCATCGCCCTTAAGACCCCCTCGGTCACTTGCATTCACTGAGTATTTGTGTTTCTCATAAACTTTCATTGTCAATTTAATTAATGATATATGTAATCATAATTTCAGCATGCCCCTTACCTTATAAGGCAGACAGGATCAGGCATTAGCAATGTACTGAACTCAAGCTTCAAACTAAAGTACTCCAAATAGTTAAAAAACACTATTTAAGGCATGTGAACAAACTTTCTCGCTTAATAAACCATTTGAAACAATAAGGCTTTCTTTACTATCAGATGTAATTGTTAAGAAGTTATCATACAATGACCCCTAGTGACCTTATAGATAAGGTAAATATAGATCAAGATAAATAGATCAAGGTCACCGACTGTCGAACTCCTCCAAGGTGCTAATGAAATGCCTCTCCTGCCCAATTTTCATGGTGGTAGCTCAATTTGTTAAGAAGTTATCGCGTCCACAAGGAAAAGTAACGGACGGACGGAAGGACGGACGGACGGACGGACATGACGACGACAATACCCCCAGGCCATTCTGGCCGAGGGGGTAAAAATGGAGTCAGTGATAACACACAAAGAAAGGGATGTAAAAATGACCACATGGATAAGAGGGAAAAGAAGCAAGGAGGAAATACTGATAGCTAATATTAAGGTCTGCCTCTAACCAACTTGGGTGGGTGAGAGGGGGTGTCCTTTGCAAAGCTAGTGCTACATTGTTCCCCTAGTAAAATTGTTTATGTTGAATCTAGTTTATGTAGTTTAAGTCAAATCAAGAATCATGAATCAAGACATTCAATGATTCTTTACTCAACATAAAAGCTGCATTTGTAATGCTATGTCTGTGTGCACAATGCATTTTGTGTATATTTTGTTACCTTACAGACAGACAGACAGATAGATAGATAGATAGATAGATAGATAGATAGATAGATAGATAGATAGATAGATAGATAGATAGATAGATAGATAGATAGATAGATAGATAGATAGATAGATAGATAATGTTAAACTGCAGCACACTACATACATGGACAACAGAAGATCAATATAGTAGAGCAACGTTATCAGAACATAAGCTGTAGTGATGTTTTTAGGCACATTGGTGGATAGCCAATGAGAAGCCTTTGCTGTTGAGAATTCAAACTTAGCTATTTTCTTTTTTCTGTCTTTGTCCAAATTTATAAATGGAAGCCATGATAACAGTGAATTGTGCTCATTGACATTAAGCTGCAATTCCGGATAACATTGGTGTTATACTGCAATTCTGCACACACACAAGCAGAATAATGCAACCACATCATTCCTACATGCATATAAGGATGTTTACCACTGTTAAACAAAACCAATCAATACAATGTTTACGATAGTCTGCTTTTCATACACACCAACACGTGCCTTGTTCCTCTGATGCAGGCCAATGCATGCACGCACACGCACACGCACACACACACACACAGTTATCTCACTCTCCCATGGCATTAGTGCTGACAGGCAACAGTATTACCTTGGAGCTACTCAGCGCCTCCACTGGGATCATAAACCCAGATAACAGTGGGAGGAGGAAGACAGGGAAGAAAACAAAGAGTGTTTTAAGTGGGAGAGAGAGAGGGAAAGAGACATAGAAGGAGAGGGGGCAGGCAGACAGGAAGAAGCTGGCAAAACAGATGAGACATCTGAAGCGAGTTCATAACGTGATAGCAATGTGTGGACCAATAACAGCCGTTTCCTGTATTGGAATATTGGGGGGAGGGGGGGGGGAGAAGAAAATGTGAGCCTCTATCTAGGCCAGATGATTTTGTATTGAAAGGGTATGTGTGTTTGTCTGTGGAATTGCCAAAAGGCTTATGTATGACGATGTGCTTTGTGTGTTTGAGTATGCAAATGGCCTTTTTATCCATGTAAATGAATATCTATTCAAGGTTATTTTTGTGCAGATGAAAGTTGGATTTGTGTGTGCATGTGTTACCTTTTCTGCTTGGGCCTGCAGGGTGTTGTGAAGGACCCTGGCCTGCTGCAGCTCTTGGCTGAGCTTGGTCACCTCCTGCTGATGCTGCCTTTCCAGGAACTGCCTCTCTTTTTGGAGCTCTGACAAGTCCTGTTGTGCACACACAATAACCCATGCACGCACAATGTATGCATCCATGAAGCTAAAAACATCTGGGTTTGTGGCACATTTCACTTGTTCATCTCTCCATGTGCCCTCTATTAATATAAAAGACAGAATTAAGCAGTTTTTCCTTTGCCTTCCTTAACCGTTGTTCTTGGGAATGTAAACTCACTGTTGAAGAAAACTTGGACTGACACCCTGGACAGCATTGAGGAGAAGAGTTTAATAGAGCATGATCACGACAATTTAACAATGGGCAGATAGTGACTTATACAAAGAGCAGACAACATAAACTACAGTGGGATCAGTTTAACAGATAATAGAACAATGAACCGAAGAGCATTTGATCAGAACTATCATGAAGAGGTGACAATTAATATTCCACTACATTCAGAGGTCAAGAGAGACTTAATAATTGCTTCCACATAAACAATTAGTGGACGCAACCTACAACTATATTCTCAAATTCATTTTCAGGTCTTGTGTTATACTAAAAAGGCTTTTGGCGGAGACAAGAAAACTAACTACCAGTTTATGGATTATTGAGGCTGTTTTGAGGACATTTTGTATATACTTATAACACTGATTCAATACATGTGTGGAGTGTGGACGCCATGTTACTGCAACAGGTTTAGCCAATGGCACTGGCCATGGTGGATACATAAGTGATCCTACATACAGGGAAGGGGAGAGGGAATGTTGTAGTTAAGGCATAACTCTAGCTGTTTGTTGTCAACACTAATCTTGAGCAAATACAAATGTTCTCATACTGAGCAAATGCATACACTTTGTTGGTTATTAACTAAACTGACCAGAATGTTTAGTGCAGAATTGATCTGAATAACACAAACAAATGGAGAGAGTACCGTTAGCATAGACATATACAGGTCATTTTCTTTTTATAGTATGCAGACGATTTGGTGGTTGCTTTAAAACAGTATGGAAAGTTTGGTCCAATAAAAACTTCTGCACCAAGGTTCATGTTTTTGTTACATTGCATACATTTGATCCTGTTAGTTTTGCTTTCACATTGCAATTATGCGAGCGGACTAAAGAACTTCACATGACACACTTACGTCCTGTCGTCATCATCTACGTGAGCTGTGTCTCCCTATACTTGTCATTGATTGGTTTGTAAACGAGCGTGTGTCTGACCACAGCGTGTTGTCAATTCAGCGGGTAGATTGAATAACTTCCTCAAAATGAATGAACTAATTTGTTTAGTTGCCAGTTGCCACTATAATAATATTATTATGGCACTGCTACCAGCAGCACCAATGTCAAGCACAATACTCTAGGCTAGTTCAAATTCGCAAAATCAATGTCCTTGTCGTCCGACAATTGTACCGTTGCCGGCAGGAAAGGAGAAGACTACGCTATTTCTATGCGGGCGCGTTGTGGGCATGCACCCAACAGAGAGCGAGGGTTGGGAGACTAGAGAGAGTTAAGATTTCGCTACTTAAAGTTTGTGAGATTTTTATTGTAATAGACTGTTTTTGAAAGTGTTTTGTTCAACACTTTCAAAAACAATCTATTACAATAAAAATCCAACAAACTTTAATTAGCAAAATTCTACAGTCTCCCAACCCTTGCTCTCTGCTGGGTGCATGCTCACAATGCGCCCGCATAGAAATAGCATAGTCTTCTCCTTTCCTGCCGGCGACGATACAATCGTCGGACGACAACAAGGACATTGATTTTGCGAATTTGAACCAGCCTAGAGTACTGTGCTTGACATTGGTGCTGCTGGTAGCAATGCCATAATAATATTATTATAGTGGTAACAAATTAGTTCATGCATTTTGAGGAAGTTATTCAATCTACCCGCCGAATTGACAGCGCGTCAGTCTTTGTTCTAACCTAGCATTACCCTAGTTATATTCAGTATAGCGTGTGTTTTGTTGGGACTGTAGCTGTAAATGGTCCAAACGTCTGGACCAACCAAAAAGATGCTTTCACACTAGCAACGAACCGGACCATGGTTCAGTTTGATCCGGACCGAGACCACCTCTTTTGGTTGGACCAACTTTCGGCTGTTTGGTCCGGACTTTCGGATTTTTTAATTTGATCCGACAGGTGCGAAACCCCCCGGAACCACGGTCCGGACCAAACAGTCAAAATT
>OMPB01123935.1:0-10398 GCA_900312615.1 Stylephorus chordatus | reverse complement strand
GTAGATGTGAGAGGAGGGGGAATCGTGAGAACGTTTCAGTGACAGACACAGAGCGTCCCCGTAACCATAGTAACCATAGGGGGTGGGGGCGCAAATGCACGTGTTCTAAGTATTGAGGTATTTAGAACACGTGCATTTAGGGGGACATCCCCCGTCTCGCGAAATCTACGCATATAAGGCGTAAAACGTACAAGAAATTGCAATAGTATAAAGACCTCGGAGGATGAATTCGATTTAGGGCATGTCGTGAAAAAAGCAACGTCCAGAGGAAGGTCAAATTTAGAAGAAGTCCAAAGACTTCAGCTTCTTCCATCTGCACGCATTTAGTAACAGCCAGCAGACAGGGAGACAGAGACAGGTTGGAACAACGTGGAAGTCGCATCTTTTCCGGTCTCTGGCCATGGTACAACCGCCCGCAGACACGACCTGACACGTTTTTCTGATAGGCAGCATGACGTGGGGGCCCGCTGAAGGCTCGTCTGACAAGCTGCTGCAGCCTTTCTGGAATGCGAACTGCACGGACAGGTCTGGACACGGAAGATCACGGTGTACTGGAGTTGTCACGATATAATACTCCAGTTTTCATAGAAAATAATTTGTATCTCCGTAATATTATGTTATCAGTTTTCTACTGTAGGTTACCAAATCTAAAAACCAATAACGAACACAACACATTTAAAATAACCCCCAACAATAATGTATCTTTATAATTCACCAGCAATAACAATAGACGTTATTTTTCTTAAAGTAATCGATATCAAATAACAATTTGACCACATAAAACGATTCAGAGCAGCCTGCAGGGGGCCCATGTTGCTGGATTTGAAAAATACTGAACAGCGCAAGACTTACTGCAGTTTTACATTTCACCCCATACACACCGCGATACGAAGGTTAAAGTAACAAAAACAAACAAAAAATAATAATAAAAACACGACATTGAATGTATTGGACTACTATTGTTTATGAAATAAAATAGGCCTACTTTTAAAATAAACGGTTCAGGGGAAAAAAGCTTAAATGGGCGTTTTAATAATATAAGCGCTCCTCCTCCTCGTCTCCGCCTGTCTCTCGCCAACACCCCGGCAGACAGAACCGCCGAACGGACGAATGATCCTTTAGTAATATATTCAAACATTAATCGGTGCAGGAGGAACCTACATTTGATGCGAGGGTAATTTAATGTTCGTGTCTGGGATAATTATTTACCGTTTCATACACTTAAGGAAGTTAAGGAGGTAAGCCTCGCCGGTATTTTTGAAGTAACGACCGAGTCTGACTTTTCTGACGAAGGGTGTTGTGATTGAAGCATCTTCTAACAAATCATAAACATTGATAAATGTTGTTCAGGAAAAACTGCTTCCCAGCCAACATTAGAACGATTCAGATGTAAGATGGAACAACTTACAACTTTTACTCCATGGAGTAGGCTAAAAGTTGCAATGAGGGCAAAGTTTTCTTCTGACGACACATGATGCTTATATAGTTTTGATTGTCTGACATCTCTGCTACTGGGATATGATACTGTTTTGATTTCTGTGAAGCAGGCCTGTTTACAGTCATACAATGTTACTTTAAATGAAAGTGGCTGTAGACGGTCGGTGGACGCTGTAAATATGCCGTTACCTGCTGGCTTTGATCCGCGCGAGCCCTGATTACCTGGGAGCTCGTTGTCATGGAGATGCGGGTGGACGGTCATTGAAGTGGTGAACTCTGCCCCGCGCTGTGTAAACACAGAGCCATTTTCTATTTAGACCCAAAATGAGTGATGTTTTAGAAGTTATTAGATCAATACACGGTTGTTTGATCTTAAAATCGTCTTTCCTGTCGCTAGTTAGTTTTTTCCCCTTCTTTTTTAAGTAGGCCTACAGCATATTTCCTGTTACACGGATGTATGAATAGATTAGTGGTGTTTTAGAGAAATAAAAAGCAGACCAAACAACCGAGATTTACAAGCTTTACATCTTGGAGCTGACTTATAGAGTCAGACTTCAGATATGTTTTATAGAAACAGCCCAGTGCCAAAATATACGCTGTTATTTCTTACACTAAACAAATTCAAAACGGTCTCTTCCTGGGCTAAGATACTGGTCATGGCGCGTTATACCGACCTCTCCTCCACAGAAACAGTCACAAGCAGCGGCAGCAGTGCGGTACTGGAGCCAGCACTGCCGCTGGATTGATTGAGCCAGATGGGTGTTTTATTCTTTAGACAATTAGCAGCATCATTTTGATCCAATGTCTGTCTGCAGTGAACATGTTATGATTAAACTGGAATCAAAGTTATGGCTACTGTGAAAAAGTTTCAAAGTGCATGAGGTATGAGGGAGGTGCTTTAATAACAGTAGTAGTAGCCTAGTAATAGTAGTATTCGGAATAGAAGCAGTTGTGGAATGAAAGAGTCATGTGACAACTAACATAACTGAGTGAATTTGGCCAGTGGCGTTGTGGAGTTCTTCAAGAGGCATCATCGAAATGCAGGAGGAATGTTGTTACGGCAAACGCACAACACAGACACACAGGCTGATTTAAAAACAAAAACAAAACTGGAAATAACACAGGGAAAGAACTAAAGTAATACTTGGGAAAGATCTGGCAACGGATGACAGAACCACAGGCACATACAGTGTATATATAGGGAAGGGTAATTGAACAAAATGAGAGACAGGTGTGCAGAGAGCCAGGAGAGTGGGCATTATGTAACACAGAAGTGATGCCAACACACACACACACACACACACACACACACACACACACACAGAGAGAGATAGAGACAACAGGGGAGAGATAGGCTGCGTTCCAAATCACATACTCTTTCTTTTTAGCACGTACTGCAGCTGCCCTTACAATGTACGTACTGTTGTGTGCAGTATGCAGACAATTGGGACATAATGCTTCATCATAACACTGTGCCTTGAACTTTTCCACATTGCTCATATATCCATCTCAGTCCGTAGCGCAAAATTTGAATATTGTTGGAAAAATAGTTGGTGCTACATTTCTTACCTTGGAGATACTTACCTTTGGACAAATGATGTGACGTATCTCCCGCTGTGCAGACGATTGTGGGTCAGACTCAGAATAGCCAGAAAAGCATGCTGGCTTGCTGCAAAATGCGACCGGATGCAGTAAGACATCCTGGTATTTTCAGCATACTGCATTTGACATATTATGTATTAGGACATACTAAATCTTTTTCTGGCATACTAAATAGTATGGTAGTATGGATATTGGAACACAGCCATAGGCTGAAGTGGAGGACATGACATGTTGGTCTGCATTCCACATATTCTTTGTTTTCCTCCTAGTCTGCTGTCCAACAGTCTTCAGGAGAACATACTCTACTGTCCTGCTGATGTCTCAATATTAATTAATGCACACAAATGTTTCACAAAATGTATTTCAGGATTTATATATAAACAACTCTCCACAAAAATATTTTTCAATATGTTTCACACAAACATATTTATTGTTGTATATAAATGTAAAAAAAAATCCACAAATATAAGACGGTCTTAAAATACATCCATGGTTCTAATTCAAGAATTGCAGATGTAACGCTATGTGATCACATTAAATCACACCCTTGACTCTACAGTACGCTCATGTGATTGGATGAAAAGGAAGGATACATCTGATTGGCTACAGATAATTCCTTGTTGGCAGGGGAGTCTCAAAACACCCACACACAAATGCAGTGAAGTTCACAAATGACAAGCAAGTTTGTAAGTGCAGGTTCAACAGTTTGCATATAAATGTAACAACATCCAAATAATGATGTATGCATCAGAAATACATTTGTGAATCCTGTGTGCATTCATTAATATTGGGACTGATCTTACTGTCCTGTTCATGTCTTACTCTGACTCAGTATCTACTGTCCTGTTTATGTCTTACTCTGACTCAGTATCTACTGTCCTGTTTATGTCTTACTCTGACTCAGTATCTACTGTCCTGTTTATGTCTTACTCTGACTCAGTATCTACTGTCCTGTTTATGTCTTACTCTGACTCAATATCTACTGTCGTATACCTCTGGTCTCAATCACTCCTTCTACAGTACCACTATACTTAATAAAAACAGTGTTGTGATTGGTTATTGGAGTTTGTTTACCTTCCCTTCATCTAGTTTTCTTTAAACAACATGTCATCATTTCAAACCGGAAACATTATTAGGAGCTCTCTGTGTCAAAAAATAAAAATAAAAAACATGAATAAGAAACTATGGGATGGCAAAAAAGAGACACCTTCCCCGTCTGCCTGACTTCCTGTCAGACAGGAAATTGCCTCTAATGAGTACCAGGGGACGGGTAATTTGGATTTGACGGTTAAAAGATCTTGCCAGATGATTGGCTCACTCTGTGCTGTAATCTTTTGAAACTGGATGAGGTAATGGTCTAATATCAGACCCCCAACTATGCTGGTGCAGTCTTGGCATGTGATGCTTCATACTTTGTGCAGCTCTATGGCTTAGAGTGGCAGGGGTTAGTCCAGTGGTAGGGCATTGGGCTGTCGACCAAAGAGGTCACAAGTTCAAATCCCAGCTCTGACAGAACTATGTACTGTACAAATGTACCAATTGTAAATCGCTTTAAGCGTCTGCTAAATGTAAATGTACCATTAAGGACACCTTGGGTTTGTGTAGTAATATTGGTTGATTTGATAGCAGCACTCACCTGAGGGCGTGGTTAGCTTCATGTTGTAACAGAAAACACAGACAACATAAAAGCAGACTAGCATGTTTACTGTTTTGGTTGTCAGTTATTTTTGAAAAGTTCAGCTCCTTTTTATGTGGGAATATCACTGAGGATAGAGCCCGACCAGAGACCAGAGAATATGTATTATGTTGAAGCAACCATAAACTAAAACGATGAATTCAAATGAAAAATCCAAATTTCAGAAGTTTTGACTTTTGACCTTTGACCTTCTGTATATTCTTTCACAGGCTATCCTGTCTTATTTTATCAGCGAGCTCAAAGGCCTCAGAATTCCTTTTGAATCTGTTAATTCATTTTTTACCAAGAATTTTTTAGAATTAGCCAGGAGGCTATTTTACATCTGCTGTCCCTGGACTGATGTTAAAAGGTCACCCTTAAAGGATAAAAAAGATAAAATGCAAGTGTGACTGCTTGCTGCTTAAGGCTTATATAAGAACTGCCAGATTTGGGACGCAAAGTTGTGTCGTTGGAACAATACTTCTCTCGGCCCGCCCGCGAGACATGAGAAAAGAGCCGGCGGTTTGTAATTGGCGCCTATGACAGCCCTCATTGAATCATCCCAATCACCGCCCGGCACCACAACAGATGCCTCTTGCTCGCCAGGGAACATGGAGAGCTCAGGGCGGTCCCTTAACCCCTCGATAACCGGCCTCATTCAGCGCGACCACCTGAGCAGAGCATTAGATTAGAGCCCGCGGGAAGGTGCATTTAGCGTTTATCTGGTTTTTTAACTTATTTTAACCGGGTTTACTGGGTCAGGAGGAGGTCTGCATGATGACCGGAACATGCCCCCTTCATGGTGTTCAGTGCTGAGAATCAGTTGCCGTCGCAATATGCGTAAGAATTCAAAACACCATCCAAACAGTCCAACTGTGAGCCACATCATGTCAGATAGAACTATATGGTAATTGAAGGCATGGTATCACACTAGTTTTTCAGTTTTGAAGTTTGCCCTGAGGTTGGACAGTTGCCATAGAGGAAAAATTATAATGTTTGATTGCAGATGTTTGTATGCTGTTTTGATCAGAAAGCTTTCTTCATTTTCTTTTTAGAATGACATCAGATTAAGTAAACCTGCCCACACTGAACCACTGCGCACCAACATTTCCAACCAAACCACCCCCCAAAAAACCATCTGTGCTGTTTCTCAGTTTGATCTAAAATGAGTCCTATCTGTTGTGAGTGGAGGCTGAACAGCCCTTCGTGTTGTGGTTCTCTCTGTGTCGCCATGATTCAATGACACAGCCACATCCGCATAGAAGGGCCTCTTTGTTTGTGTGTCTGCCAAACGTCCTTCTCTGTTTGTCACCACAAACACTACCAGTTAATTTCAGCCTTACTCACACTTGTAATCACTATTTTTACACCTTGTCTCTCCATTGTTGCATGTGGTATTCAGCTGTCATGCTTGTTCTTGTTTAGCGGAGGGCCTCGTAGCATGATGATGAACTGCTAAACAATGGAGACGGACGAAGCCTGTTTTTGCTTTGTCTGCCAGTAACCATGGAGAAATCACACGGTTACTAAAATGACATAAAGTCTGTAGGATCGTATACCGTGATCACCAGCAATTGTCAAGGTATCATTTTTGTTGTGATGCTTATGAAAATGGCTATTAACAAATATATAATACTGGCGCCATTGTTGAATATGTCTGTGTAACATGTACAGGTAGCAGGGAAAGACACTGTGTTAACCTAACTTCTGAACCTAACACCTCAAAATGGCTGCCGTCATTTTCCTCAGCATAATTTAGTATTGTTGTTCATGTTTCCAGTTCGAAACCTACCATGTGCAGTTAGTTGTATCTTCACAAATATTGTGAATCCCACGGAAGGAAAATATCCCTGCCGAGCTTTCGATGAAATCCCCCACACTTAGTTTCTTATCGACCTCCACACTAAAGTGGTCTTTGATGTTTAATGGTCTTAATGGCTCCCTGCTGTCTGGCCATATAGACTGTTGGCCAGCCTCCAGATGTCACGTGATCAATAAACATTACAAGGTGGAAGCGTTAATGTCACTGTTGTTTTCTGTAGCACATCTTTTTTCAGTTAATGTAATGCGGGAAGTACTGCTCACTCTGCAAAGAGTTACCCATCAGTGTGTTCTCTCGCTCTCTCTCTCTCTCTCTCTCTCTCTCTCTCTCTCTCTCTGTTTCATATGTTTTTTTCTCCTGCTGTTTCTGCAGATTCTAAGGCCCAGTGCCATGCCAGAAGGATCCAGCGGGCCCTTCCATGACGTCCCTATGGATGAAGGTAGGTTCTGGTCCTCTTCCAGTACATTAAGGAATCATCCATTCAGAACTGCTCTTTTTGCGAAAATTTAAGTTGTTTTCTATTTATGTATTTAAAAAACAACACCATATCTAAGCTACGCCTTCTGGGCTCAGAACCCGTTTCGAGCACTTTGGCTGCTGTTTTACCTGCTTTGTATGATGATGTACGAGGGTGGAGACGTGACGGAGGAGAACAGCTGGGTCGCTCAGATCTTTGAACTGATCTCTATTGGCTTTATTGGTAGAATAGTTTGCATCTGACAATGTTTGGACTTAGAACATTGAACTCGGTCCAATAAGACTCCTAGACCTATGCCCAGCTTTATTTATTTTTAAATTGTTTAGTTTTAAGTCTGTCTTCTTTTCTTTTTATTAGAAAGGTGCTCTTAACATCCCAGATCTCATCTTATTAGCAAGAGCCAGGCCCTATAGCCAGCCTAAGCTCTAGCTAGCCTGCTACGGCCCACTGCTGCTGTCTGCAAACTGACCGCCGAGCACCGAGCGACTGAACAGTGAAGTAATTGTTATACTGTGTGATGTCTTCTCTCCGTGGTGTAGCCCTCTGTTCCTCTTAATCTCCCCTTTCTACTTCACAATAGCCTGCTTCCCCCACCCGTGTGGACTATGCGCTGTTGAGGCATGGCTAGACTTGCTAGAGTTCCCTGTTACAGGTACACTGCCATGATTGAAGTAACATGTGAGTTTTATCAGCTGACTTCCTCAACCAGTGAAAGTAGTTTCGGCGGTTTAGTGGTTGAGCTTTGGTGTGTGTGAGTGTCGACGGTCACCGGCGTTGTGAGAATTGAAGGGTTCAGATAACATCCCTAACATCCCGTGGTCATTTAGCTGTAAATTCAAAGTCGGTAATAAAACTAGACCGCGGCCGTCTCTTTATGGCTTGGCATTACAGTACACATACCAAATAATAATAATAAACGATATGGTCTCACGAGCGGTGCGTTAGGGTCGGTTTACGGTTGGCTGGGCTCTCTGGAATGTTTTCACAGTAGATTAAGATGATTAAAACCTTTATATTGACTGGAGCTAGACCACTTCCTGATGACTGCAGACAGAGAGAGGAGATGAGGAGTGTAGTGATGAAGGTGTGATAATAAGGATGACGATGATGAGCAGCGATCAGAGGAGGAGGATTAAAAGGCCCAGGTGAGCATGGAGTCTTGTGAAACATTCAAACTAAATATTTGAGAGATTCAGAGAGAGAGAGAGAGAGAGAGGGAGAGAGACTGACAGATAGTGTCAGAGATAGAGAGAGAGAGGGAGAGAGACATACAGATGGACACAGAGAGTGCCAACGAGAGACAGACAGACAGGGAGAGAGAGAGACAGGTCTGTGGGTAAACAGCTCTGAGATGTGTTTTTACCGTGTGAATAGAAGCCCAAGCAGGGCTGATGTGAAACACATTCGCTTCACTGTTTTTATGAAGCATTTCTTTGCCTTTAGATGGGCTACTGCTCTCTTGTGGTCAAGGGTGCTATTAACCTAGAATCCAACAAAAATGTCCTTTTTACATTTTATGTTATTAGTTATGTTATTAGTAATCTTTTTACCTTTTTTGTCCCCAAAACCTTGTTATGCATTGTATGACGGAACACAACAACTGTCTTCATGAATCAGATAAAACCAATCTCACACGCACGCACGCACGCACGCACGCACGCACGCATGCACGCACACATTTAAAATAGAGCCATGAATAATTCATTACAGAGAGGAAGAGCTTGGAAGACAGACAGACAGCAGACTCTAGCTTTACCTTAGTGCAGTACCACGCTTCTCCAGCAGTGGGCGCCTATCTTCCCACAGAGCAAACATAATTGGATCAAAGTTGTGCCTTCGGAGTGCAAGACAGCGAGAGGTGATCAGTGTAACAAAGGTGTGTTTGGGCTCCGTATTCACAGGCGTCTAGTCGCTGCGGAGAGACTGGACTGTTCTTTCGGGGGGAAAGTCCCTCTTGAGTTCTGTGAATTTACCCGTCTGTGGGACAATAAAGGAATATCTTATCTTATGAATATCTTATAAAGTCATGATTGCAGAGGAGACATAGTGTATGTGGTAAGCAGAGTTTTCATGTTTGCTTAGAACTTTATTAGCCTTTAAGCAGTTGTTATTGTGTTTAGATGTGAATATACTGTTACTTTTTTCCAGTTTACCGTCGGGAGATGTTAATGGGATGAGCGATAGGAAATGTGTACGTCAGGGTGGTCTGTTCGGCTGGGCTTAACATGTCAGTCACAGCAGACGCAGGGAGATGTGTTTGTTAATGGATCAGGGCAGGAGCACAGGGGAGGTGTTCTGTGTGGATGTTTACAGGGCACACTCTCTTTAGCAACAAAGGCTAATCTGAGTCACATGACCAGCTTTCAGGACCCTCTAATTACCGTGGAAACCATGGTGTGAGCCATGGGCTGTTATATAAGTGTTTGATGACTTTGTCTTGTCAAAGCCCTGATCCTTTTAGCAAGGCAGGGCCTTTGGAGTTGATCAATTAGCAAGGCATCAATACCGCCACTGCCCGGGTTTGGAGTTCTATTCCCTGTGCAGATCAATGAACATGACATCAGCCCTGCAGGGTTGACTTTGTAGCTGACTTGGGATCGACACCAAGTCATTTACAGTGAAGGGTTGATGGGTTTTGGGCAGACGACAGAAGTAAAGCACTGGTGGTGAACTCTGGTAGTATGTAAATGTGTGTACAGAGAATCATAACATCATGTAAATGTCCTTCTTAATGAACTAATGTTTCATTTTCGACTTACCCGTGATGATTCTGATAGTTTGAGACATTTTTCAGCTCCGTGCACCAAGTCGCGCGCGTGGGCGAGTGGGTTTGGCCTAATGCTAGCGCAACACTATAGTAGCGGATAGCATCCACTACTATAGGGTTGCACTAGCATTAGGCTAAACCCACTTGCCCACGCGTGCGACTGGGTGCACGGAGCTGAAAAATGTCTCAAACTATCAGAATCATCACGGGAAAATGAAGCTTTACATCAAAAATTCCGAACTTACCCTTTAAGATGTTCTTTAGTCTTTACTAAATTCTACACAACATAATCAACTTAAAAGATTTTGTGAAAGCAGTAGGCTAATTTTCTGCATCTTCTTCCTGATTGGCTGAGGAGCTGCGAATGCTACAAAGTGATGTCATGGTAACAGTGACATCTGCATTGATATGAATGAAAGTACAGTGTCCGAATTGGGGCATGAGTCTTGTGCTTGTGCTTGTGTGTGTGTGTGTGTGTGTGTGTGTGTGTGTGTGTGTGTGTGTGTGTGTGTGTGTGTGTGTGTGTGTGTGTGTGTGTGTGTGTGTGCGTGTGTGTGCGTGTGTGTGTGTGTGTGCGCGTGCGTGTTTGTGTGTGTGTGTGTGTGCGTGTGTGTGCG